>CAUYPK010077105.1:0-34485 GCA_963574355.1 Loris lydekkerianus
ACCATACACTGGTTTTATAGACCGTTTGACACATTTTCATCACACTGGTTAACATAGCCTTCTTGGCATTTTCTTAGTTATTGTGTTAAGACATTTATACTCTACATTTACTAAGTTTCACACGTACCCTTATAAGATGCACCACAGGTGTAATCCCACCAATCAGCCTCCCTCTGCCCATCCTCTCCACTCCCTCCCCTCCCTTTTCCCCTTCTCCCATATTCTTAGGTTATAACTGGGTTACAGCTTTCATGTGAAAGCCATAAATTAGTTTCATAGTAGGGTGAGTACATTGGATACTTTTTCTTCCATTCTTGAGATACTTTACTGAGAAGCTGATTGTTTTCATCAACAAATATTCATGATCCTTTTTCCCGAAATTCCAACTCTGCAGACCACTTCATATATTAAAACAAAACAAACAAAAAAAACTAAGAGACTCCATCTGTCTAAATCCTTTAATTTTTCTTCATTTAACTCAGTCAAAATGATGCAATCTCTCACAAGAAGACCAATTATCTTGGGGTTTATTTTGTATTCTCCAAATAATGCATTGATTTCAAACACAAAACATCACTTTTATCCTCAAAACCTCCCCACATGTGGCTTCATCTGCAAAAGCAACTCCTTGTTTTTGTAAAAGTAAAATCACATACTCCTCTTTTCTCACCTCTTTATGAGGGCTTCACGTCCCAGACTGCACTCTCCGAATTCCCATCAGAAGGTTTCTACGAAATCCTCCTCAACTTACGCTTTACTTCTGGCAACATTAGGCTGACATCTGCCATGACATTAGCCATTTCGGTACTCAGAGAAATAGGGCAACCATACAGGAGAGCTTCAAAACACCATATGCAGAAGACTCAGGTAACATACAGGGAATGTTACTTGCTTTTCAACTGCCTAAGATCAAAATCCCACACACAGGTCTGTCCTGTAACAACTCTCATCTCCACCAGCAGGCATGTTTTTCTTTACACTTAAAAGAGCTGTCCAAACTAATTAAGGCATTTGCATCTTCTCCTTGACAACATTCATAAAAGCCCACCTGTTGTGTGAAACTCTTCTGCATGACTAAGTCTCTTGCACTCTGCTTTCCCTGTGTTCTCTTTGGAGTGCACGACTTTATAAAGCTTGCCTCTTGGACACATGCCTCTCTATTCTCCAACAGGGCCAAGATGAAAGTGATGCTTCTTATAACACTCCAAGTCTCCTGGTGAAAGATGCAGTCGATAGATGTTCAAGTATTTCTTACCCCTCATTCCCAAGGTCAAGGGGGGACAGGCAACTTGTATTACCTTGCCTACTTTCCCTTTCACCGACTATCAATGACATTGCAAAGATATGCAAATGCTACTCATCTTAATCAGAATAGATCTGTGCACATTACATATTAAATTTTGACAAATTCTTAACAATCACTATACCTAGAATACAAATCACAATGCTACTTACCAGGAAAACCAGCATTAGCGGCCTGAGGAGGGCTTGCCACTGCTTCTATTAGCTGACTGCTAAAAAGTACTTGAGCATATTTTATAGTTTCTGAAATACTTTTACAGATATAATGTCTTTCTTTTTTCCTTTCCCTGGACACAAGGTCTCACTCTGTTACCCAGGCTGGAGTGCAGCAGTGTCATCATAGCTCACTGCAACCTCAAACTCTTGGGCTCAAATGATCCTCCTGCCTCAGCCTCCCAAATAGTTCTGACTACAGGTGTGTGTTACCACATCTACAAGTTTAATTAATTTTTGTTTTGTTTTTTAATAGAGATAGGGGTCTCACTATCTAGCCCAGGCTGGTGTCAAAGTCCTGGCCTCAAGAGATCTTCCCACCTCGACCTCCCAAAGTGCTGGGATTATAGACATAAGCCACCATTATGATCCCATTTCACATCCAGAAGACCTCCAGGAGGTAAATTTTATTAGACTCATTATATTCAGAAATTTGTGTACCTTGCCCAAAGTCATAAAGGAAGCACCTAGTAGGGCTCAAACTTTCACGAAAATTTCCAGCTTCCTGTTCCTGCCCTGTTACCATCGTAACAGGCCCACTAAGGCCAGGCGAATTCTTAATATTTAAGTCATATTTTACAAAGCATCCCTCTACATTCTGTTTTTTGTTTGTTTGACTGTTGGCTGTCTTTGGTGTTTCATTCATTTTGTTTTGCTAATCAAATTGTGACAGGGAACTCTTTCATTAGCCTGAACAAATGAAAGTTACTTGTTCTTTTTTTCTATAGAAATAAAAATAAAATTTGCATAGAATAGCAATCATTGATTCCTGTGTAGGCTGGCTAGAACTTGTTTGTTTGTTTTAAGAGGCCTAGTCTCACTTTATCACCCTTGGTAGAGTGCTGTGGCATCACAGCTCACAGCAACCTCCAACTCCTGGGCTTAGGTGACTCTCTTTACTCAGTCTCCCGAGTAGCTGGGACTACAGGTACCCGCCATAACGCCCAGCTATTTTGTTGTTATTGTTGTTGTTGTTGCAGTTTGGCTGCAGTTGGGTCCAAATCCGCCACCCTTGGTATATGGGGCCAGTGCCCTACCCACTGAGCCACAGGCGCCACCCTATTTTGTTTGTTTTTAATTGTTGGGGAATCATTGAGGGTACAAAGTACCAGGTTATACTACTTGCATTTGTTAAATTCCCTCTTACAATTGTGCCCCGTCCCCAAGAGGTGTGTCACACTGTGACCTCCCCACCCTCCTCCCTCTTTCCCTCTCTCCCCTCAGCCTTTCCCCCACCCCCACCCCCACCACGTATTAGCATCAACTGTCCTCATATCAGAAAGGAGTACATTGGATTCTTGCTTCTCCATTCTTGTGATGCTTTATTAAAAAGAATGTGTTTCAAGTCCATCCAGGTTAATACAAAAGATGTAAAATTACCATCTTTTTTAGTGCCTGAATGGTACTCCATGGTATACATGTACCATAGCTTGAACTAGACCTCCCATTTGATCCTGCAGTCCCATTACTGGGCATCTACCCAGAAGAAAAAAAAAAAAATCATTTCATTGCTGTCTATAGTTTAAAGAGCTGGAAGACCTCACCCACAGCATTCCATACACAATCCTTTACATTTAAGTAACTATCAATTATCTTTCAAATGTGTACTGGCCCGGGAACCAATGTGGACAGCCCACCAGAGAGAAATCACGCTTCAAACTACAGAGCTGCCAGCACTCAGGCCATGAAAACAACATTACTATGGAAATTATGCAAGTTACAACCTTCATTCATGTAACATTTAAAAAATAAAGACTTGAAAGGAAATAACGGAACACTGTGCAATGTTCCTGCCATGGCCCATTTTCAGGTTCCTAGATTGCACTGCACAGAAACACACAGGCATAATTGAGGAGCTGAGCTTCCTTCCTTACATACCAGTCTAAGGACCAGCGAGCGGGAAGCCAGTGACTCTGTTTACGCTAAGCTGTGGGTACGCACACCCATTCATTATCTGTGCGACTGACGGGGCCGCAAACCTTGGTGACAATAAACAGTTTCAAAGGAAGAACCATTTGCTGAATAAGTAAAAACATGCGTGGATTCCAAAAGGCACGAAGATCTGCCTCTCAAAACTCACCAGGCAAAATAAGTGTTTTAAAAACCTGCTCCAAATCCTACAACGGAAGTAAAACGTTTCTGGCAACTGCAAAGAGTCAAATTTTCCTATTTTTCTGATTCTTCCCAAGGGCTGACCTCTGCACACCCGGTCTCCCAGTGGGTTAGTCAGAAAGCTGGTTCTCACAATCTTTTCAAACCAATTTAGCACTTTGCAAAACGGAGAAGGTTTTCCATGACCAAGAAAAAAAGGAAGGTATCCTCAGTGTGAAAAATACCCAAAGCCACGGGTATGACCCACCGGCTCAAGGACAGAAAGAGAATCTGTATCACAAGAGGAAAAATTCTACTTGGGGAAAATAGAAAGGGAAAACAAATAAGCAAAGCCAGACAGCTTCTCCAGTTAGCATGCACAGGAGTCCAGCAGTATACAAAGTTCCAGAAAGGAACAAAAATTCAACAGCAATGACATTTATGAAGTACAGCGTATCACTGCAGATGGGCTTTGGCTGCAGATGAGTGCAGAGTTGAACAACGCTTTAGAGAAGACGGATGTTTATTTCTCTCCCACAGAAATGAAGTCTCCAGTAAGCACATAGGTCCAGTACGGCAGCTCCATGGTATCAGGGACTCAACCACCTTTCCTCCTTTTGTTCCATGGTTCTTAGCACATGGCTCCCCCTACATGGTTTAAAGGGGCCACTCAAAAGTCGCAATCACATTTGTAGTCCTGCCAGAATAAAAGAAGAAGGTGGCACCTTGCCTTTAAGATCCCTCTCCTCACATCTTCCTGGCTGCAACTAACTTATTATGGGACCATAACCAGTGCAAGGGAACTTGGAAATAGCAGAGTATTTTGTTGCAATTGGCATTTCCAATTGTAGGAAGATAAAGATGCTGTAGCTCAAAGGAATTCTAGGCCCTGAGGTTCACACCATCATCAAACAAATATTAGGATCTACCTACTTTTGCCTGGCACTGGCCTGAACAAAGTAGGACAACCTGCCCCGAGACATGGACAGTTCAGGGGCCACTGCTCCCCCAAAACAATGATTAGTGACGTCTGTAAATGTGTATGCATAATGCATTCTGCTTTATCGTTTTATTTAAAAGTAATTTAAAACTTACCAAAACATAGTGAAAGTAGTTACAGTTTCATCAAATCTACCAACCATCAACACTCTAGCAGATTTTCTTGCAAAAGTGCTGCCATTCTCATCCATTCACTTCCTCCCTTTCCTTCTCCACTTCATCCTCCTCTTCCCTCTTTCTTCCCTTTTCTTTCCGGCCTCCCACTTGCATTTGCGAGTAAGATACAGACATCCTTCCCCTTCACTCCTAAATACTTCAGTACATGTTTCCTAAGAACAAGAATATTTTCTTGCATAACCATAGTAAAATTATACACCACCAACTAACTCAATGAAGTTCTCTATAGCAATTTTAATCCTGATCCAGGATCTGACTCATAACTCTGAACTGTATTTGGTCATAATGTGTATTTAATCTAGAACAATTTCTCAGTCTTACTTTGTCTTTCATGGTATTGATATTTTTAAAGACCATGAGCCAGTTGCTTTGTAGAATATGTGCTCCTGGGGCCGGAATCCTTCTCCGTATATCACATCAAGAGGCATATGTTCATAATTTGCCCCATTTTGGGTGATGCCACCTTTGATCATTTGTCTAATGTGATATACACCTGACTTCTCCACTGGGAAGAGTTACTATTTTCCCTTTGTTGACTCATAATTTGTGGGGAGATAGTTTGAGCCTATTCACACAGTAGGTCTGGTACTCACTAACGATTCTTGCTTAGATCAATTATTACTATGATGATTGCAAAATGGTGATTTTCTAACTCTATCATTCCTGCTTTATTTAGTAGCTAACGTCTTACGGTAATGAAGAGCTTTCTTTTCTCATCTACTTATTTTTTTGTTTGTTTGCTTGTTTGTTTAAATAAGTTTATGCTAGTCTGAACTCACAGACTCTTATTCAATGGACTATAATCTGTAACAGTTATTTATTTTGAGCTGTACATATTTGACCAATGAAATCCAAGCTAACTTCTGTGTCTTGGTGAACTGATGCCTTTTCCTTTTCTCTGAGCACTTCCCTACTTAGGAATTCTAGAGATCTCTCTGTTTCTTGATGATGCTAAACTGAAGCTCATTTAATCTTATACAAGGAAAAGAAGCCTAGAAATTCCTGCCCAGTCTAGAAGCTCACCAGAAGGAAGCTTTTATTACACAAGAAAGTTCAATTTTATACTTTCAGTTAGTTGCCATCTATTGCGAATAACTCAAACTGCTGATATCTCTTTCATTCCTGAAATTAAACATAACAAAGATAATGTCCCCTAATATGCCTCCAAGCAAGCAATGCCTCCAAGCAAGCAATGACTTGGGTACAATCTAGATGAAATATATAATGTTTTTATTTAAAATCCAAGGAAATCCAGAACACATTTCAGAGTTTAATACAGGCATGTAGAAGTGTGTGCTTTCCCCCATTAAGAGCTGACTCTAAAGATAAATACGGGCCTTGGTGTGCTGGCTCATACCTGTAATCCTAGCATTTGGGGAGGCCAAGGCAGGAGGATCACTTAAGCCCAGGAGTTTGAGGTTGCAGTGACCAATGCACTCTAGCCCAGGCTAACAGAGCATGACTGTGTCTCAAAAATAAAAACAAAAAAGGAAAACTTTATCTCTCTCTCAATGCAAAACTCAAACTCTACACTTTGTATCCTCATTAAGCCATTTTACCTTTCCTCATTCCTTCTGTGGAAATGGCCAAAAATGAGTTCTATTTTGTATCATTCATTTACTGAGGCACCATATAAGGAGGCTAACCAAACTTGCCTTCTATTCCTGGCTTTACACCAGGTGCAGTGGGACGGACACTCAATGACGACCAAAGGCTCGGCCCTCACCCTGTATGCTTCAGAGAAATGAAAGTCCGCCTATAATTGTAATTAAAATAAAAACCAGGATGGGATCCGTGGTATAACTTAGAAGAACAAACTGTGGACACCCAGAAAGGATGACTCATTGCAAATGAAGAGCAGCAAAGACTTCAGCAGAAGAGCAGCAACGTTACCTGCTATGAGAGGAGGGCGATTCCCCAGGCAGAGCAGGGTGGTCATGAAAAAGGGTATTTCAAAGTAGAAAAACATTAGCAGAAGCATCAGGCATCACAACACACAGTGTGCAACATGGTCTGGGGTGGATAGAGGGATGTGGAGAGAGACAAAGAACATGGTTTATGAAGTTGAACCGAAGCATCAGGGCGAGTCTGCAGCCTTAGACAGCGGCACTTCTCTACGAATACTAACCACAGAAGGGAGAAGGGAGGGCTCCATCTAATCACTAACATTTTAATTCATTTGGCCTTCTTCCGTGCAATCTGCTCATAGCCAAATGTGCAAAAGACTGAAGAAAAAGCAAAGAAAAGGAAAAGAGGTATAAACTGAATGACGGTTTCCTAAATAAAAAGTTAGTCAAACAGCATCTGTCCAAACAAACATAAGATTTCTAAACTTCTGAGCACTCAGATGTGACTTTTTTTAATCACAAAGAATTCTTTCTTGCTCAGGACTCTTAGCAATTTTCAATTCATGCCATTGGACAAAATGCTCTCATTTGAAGCTGGGTCAGAGAACCACCTGATAGCAGATCGGATCTACTATAGCTAACTATTCTAATCAGAGGACTGTGTGAGTTGCAATGTTACTGCACCCAACTACAGGGAGAAAGCACAAAGGTTCTAAGACAAAGAAAGACACTCATGGAGTCTGGGGATACTGTGTCCCTTCCACATCTGCCATTATTTTTAATTCAGCACCTGAGGTAGAGGTGGCCTGAGTGTTGCCTGCCATTTTTTCCCACTGTCCTGACTAACTGAACCCTGAATTGCTTGGGAGCAAAAATGTGCCCATTCTGTTGGGAGAGCCAACCAAAAAGACATATACGGCACATGCCACAATCCTCATCCCTGAGAGCTCAGTAGCCTCCTGCGTAGGACTTGAGGGAAAGCTTTTGTTTTCCTAAGAAAAAGGGAATGATTATGAAGGCCCTCATTTTTGCCTTTCACAGAGTCTTTAGGATGGAAATTGCCTCCATGATGACCACAGTGTACTTCTCATTTCACTGATTGAAACCTTCTTGAGCACGGGGACCACGTCTTTATATCCACTTTAGAACCTACTTCATCTCCTCAGCCAAAACCAAAGGTCAAGAAACATGTTCAAAGTAAAGCCTGTGAGAAATGAAGACGCAAAGCAGCGTCGGAGTATTTTTATCACACTGCGGTCTGCACTGATTAATCTGATAGTGTCCAACTCTTCCAAGGATCATGATCCTTCTACAATCCAAAATATTGCCCACACACACATAGTCTGTTGGTGCTCACTAAATGAAGTCCAAAAGCCACTATGAATCAACAATGATTTCAAATAAATATTTCTCTTCATCAAGTACCCAAGATTTCAAAAGTAGTTGACATATTTGCACGGCACTGTATATTTTTTCAGTCTTTGGGAAATGTGGACTGCCTGGAAGGTTAACAGAGAGTTTAAAATAGTTCCACGACCCTCTTGAGTTCTGAGAGACAATCAATACAGGTAAGCTGGGAATTTTGGTTGAGGTTCCATCGTCAGTATTCTACCCCAAATCTCCAAAGGTGTGAGCTCTAACATAGCCATGATGTTACCCTTTGCTTTGCCAACCTTAACCGAGTTTTAAATTTCTAAAGCCGGCTTCAGCTTTGTAATGTGTGTTTTTAAAAAAGTTAACACTTATGAAATTGTTACAGTACATAAAATTCCCCTGAGGTTGATCTGCCCAAATAAATTCAAGAGAGAAAAAATAATTTGCTCCATCACATATTTTCTTATTTACTAGTAGCATAAACAGCTTCAAATGAAAGTTAAATTTTCTACAAAGGGGCCAGCGATTGAAATAAATAACATCAGTTCCTTCACTTCACCAAGGCAGGCATCTGCTAAGTTCCCAGACAGACTTTCAGTGCATTTGACAAGAAATCAGCACTATTATCAATTTCTTCCAGTTCTTGTATCAAAACAAATCCATTTGTTCTCTTCATCTCTAACCCAGGAAATGAGTTTTGAGGACCATCGAATGCAAAGATAATGGCCTTTTATCATAAGCCAAAAAGGAAAGAAAGAAATGAAATGAAAGAAAAAAAAAAAAACAGCTTGAAACAATAGCCAAATTTGTTTTTGTTCCATTCATTTGTAACTTCCAACCCACTGAGAAAGGAAGATGGTGATCACCCCTTGGGAAAAACCATTAAAAAATGTCTAAAAGACTCAGCAGCTAGCAAGAGAGTTCAAAGAAACTCAGAAACGGAAAGAACCTCACTCTCATTAATTGCTGGGAAAGGAGGAGGAGAAAAGGGAGAAAGGAAGAAAGTAAAAATAAAAAGTGGGGCCTGGTGGGAAGACACAGATTGGTCTCAAGTCAAAGAGCAATTCCACCTTACCTGGAAGGTTGGAATCCCTGTAGATGCAAATAAATATTTATTTCCTAAAGATGCCCTCCAAGTTTTCACTGAATGCTTGCTCTGCTCTGGGGTACCTGCCAGCACACACCCTCTCCAGTTCATAGCAAACGGATCTCACGGGTCAGGCCCTGTTGGACAAGGGCATTGAATTATGTTATAGAGAAAAACGCCAATTCTCTGGGCCCAGGAGTAAAGAGATCGGCACTGAGCCTGTGCTATTTACCACTGACACAGCAGAGAGAGGGAAACATAAATTAGTAGGGTTTTTTTAAACTCTGTATTCTTCATTCCCTAGATTGCCTTGCTTCCAGAAAACCACCGAGCTGTAGCATTGGGTCTGTCAACTTCCTAAAACAGACATTGGCTGTACTCTATACCTGAATATCTAAATATAATTTCCCCAAGAGGAATACTCATTTGAATTTTCTTTGGTTGCTCAACATTTCCCCAAATTTGCACTTTTGCAAAGCCATTCATTTTCTACAAAGCATAGAGCCTCTAGAGAAAAGACAAGGAGGTGGGTGGGGAAGGGGGCGGGGATGCCAAACTAACTAATGCCAGATGAACTTTCCTGGATCCAGAGGGCTTTGTCATGAAGATTTCTGCCTTGTGTTAAATCAAAGTAGCAAAGCAGGTCTTGAAGACTGGGGAACTACATTCTCTACCCGGCAGGTCAGGACTGCCAAACTAGAGGTATTTAACTTTCTGGACTAGAGATCCCACACTGTCCTAGAGTGAACCTACAGAGCCATTCACGTTTTTAACCAATAACTACAAATGTTTCTGGACAAAGGAAGCCCAGACAGCTGGAGACAATGCCTTTTTGGTTGTTTTGGCCAAAACAGCTGTTTGTATCCCTGACACCCCTTCCACTTCAAGCTCAGAGATAAGATGAATTCATTTTATAATGTGTACTAAAATTACTTTATTTGTTTTGGATGCAGTAAAAGCATCATTACTTAAAATGACACTTTGCTTTTTCAGGGCAGAGATTTGGCAGGAAGGTGAGAGTGACATCCAAGTTATAAAAACCTTAAGATTTATAGCAGATGCCAATAGCTGGGCTACACCCTTATAAACAACAAGGACAAAGATGTTTTTCCAAACATGGGCCAGAACATGGAAGCTGTGGGCCAGGATTATGGTAAAATTAGGATTATCTTTGCTTGAAGTCATTTAAAGGAGTGAAGACGTGTACATAGGACAAATTCCAAATAAAAAAAAAATTTGCAACATTTATTCAATCTCCAGTTAAGCATACACATTTTTCACAAGGAAAGTGTAAACATGTGTCAGGACGTATGTGCCTCCTTGGGTTTCTGGTATCTCAGAGAGTCTAAGCAGGGCTTCCTTACTTTTCCCCAAACGTTTGCTTTCCTCCACACATCATGGTTGGGTTCAAGGAAAATTCTACCTATATATCAGAGTCCTGTGGTTGCAAGTGATAGACACCAACTCTGGTTCACTTAAGCAGAAAAAAAAAAAAAAAATTATTGGCATGACACTAAGTTAAACGTAGGTAAAAGGACCAAGGTCAGAAAGGAGAGGAACAGAGAATCTCCTGGGTCTATGCAGAAGCACCATAGACTGTCTTCAGAAATCAGTTGACAGAATCATCAGCTTTGAGTACGTTCAGCCTCTTTGTCACCCTGCTCAGGATTCCGGGGGGAAGCGTCTAATTAACCTACTTTGGGCTGCACACTGGCTCTCTGGCTAAAAGACAGTACATTGGTTAGCAGATACCACCCCCCAAAACTGAATGGAATCTCCCCAGTGGAATGGAGGAAGAATAGTTCCCCAAAGCAAAATTAGGGTGCTGGTACCAGAAGATGGGAAAGGAAGCTGAGTAGAAAAAAAAAAAAAAGAAAGAAAAGGAAAGAAAAAGAAAACCACAGATGTCTACTTTCTACACAAACAATCTTAGCATTCCTATTGAATTGTTTATTTTTTCAACTTCGAGGACAATGTTGGCAAAAACAACAACCAAAGCTATTACACAGTAGTCTGAGTTACAATACCCCATATAAAGAACCACATGATAAATTCTAGGGTCTTCAAGTTAAAAAAAAGTCTGGTGCCCCAGAGAGCTGATGTACATTCTTCCATTAGGTAATAAGGGCTAAGTAACTCATCATGTTTCTCTTCTCACTGGGGCTGCCAGGAAGCTCTGAACTAAAAGTTACACTCTATTACAACCTCAATCTACATTTTCAAATACAACTAAATCCCTCCCTTCATTATATAACTGGTATTTGAGGGGGCTTGTGCTGGTCTTGTTTCAATATTTTAATGGATATTTTTATCATTTATTGAAAACTACTACAATAGCGTTTGATTTTTTTCCCTTTACTAACCAAAAGCCAATCTTTTCAGAACTATCAATATATAGGGGTCTAATGTATATTTGTATTTTGTGAGTTTGTAGCTTGGCCAGGACATTTGTATTCTGTGAGCAGCATGATTGCCTTTTTTTTTTTTTTTTTTTTTTTTTTTTTTCCCTACTGCAGAAATAAGTTTGTGCAACAGAAATTACTTCAGATGAATTTCTGGTTTTAAAAGGTGCTTCAGGAAAAAAGTATTAGATGAGAGAGAGTGTGTCCTAAATCTCAGTCTAATTTGCAGGGGTGTCCCACTATAGGCCACATGTTAATTTTGTGAGGACTTTTTTTTATTATCTATAGTATCACATATCACAAAAATTATATGCACAGACCTTTTTTGTTTGTTTGTCTGTCTGTGTATTTAATGTGTGGCCTAAGACAACTTTTATTCTTCCAATAAGCAACATATAAAAAAACAAAAAGGTTAGACACCCCTGGATTAGAGTGTGCAAAAATATGTGGAATAGTTATCTATAAAGTTCACCTTGTATTCAAAGGGGGACAGATGGAGGAGTAATAGGCAACTGGTTCAAATTTATGATAAACCAGCTCACCCAACTCAGATGGTTGATGGAAACCTCAGGACCAGGATGCACACACCATGTGCACTTTCATGAACCAAGTAGACAGGTTGAAGGTAGGAGGTCGAATTCATTGTTTGATAGCTCAAGCCACTGTGTGGGTGAATTCCAATTTACTTTTAATACTAAAAATAACCAGAATCCCATAACTGTGCAGGAAACAGGCAGCATTAAGTAGAACGATGACATATCTGGGAAAGGTAAGTGAAGGCAGCTGCAGATCTGCTCCCACAAGGATCAGAAAATGTCTGCAAAGGGCTTTGGGTACTTGTGGGGGAAAGGAGATTCTCTAAATATAAAGGTATGACCACCATTATGGCTATCTTTCAGTTGGGTTTTCTGCAACAGCCTTTGAATGGTTCATTGACTGCCAATCTGTGAGGAATATGTTCAAATCCATTAAATTAAAAAGTATTCTCCATCCTCTAAACTTCCCCGCTTTTGGCAAGTAATTGGTTCCAATATTTGGCAGTAAAAATTAGCCAATACCGTAACAATGAGAAGTTCTAGTTGCCTGGCGTGGGAGATGTAGGAAACAGTGATCTCTGCATTTAGTTAAAAGTAGAAGAAGCCTCCCACTTCTGCTTGGAATCCCTCCCAGATGCTCTAGATTAGAAAATGGGATGAGCGCAACACTTCTAGTGCCTGTGCATCAGCATGCCCAGAAAAGAAGGTCTGACAGCGCCCTCCACTCCAACCACATGGACACGTCACGAAGCTCCTGGAACGGGAGGGGAACTGGCACCTGAAGTGGGCTATGTGCTTGGAGAGCAATGAATGGTACAAAACCAATAAACTCAGTTATAAAATTAGTTATCACCTCGCCCTTTAAGAGTCAGAAGACTAAGGACCTGGTCCTGATTCCAACACCAGGTGAAATGGGGATTCAGGTTTCTCATTGTCCAAATGAAAGCACTGACCTCCCACAGGGCCCAGCAGGCTGAGTGAATCACTGAGATGTGCCCAGCAAGGCCCAGGGAAAGCTGGAGGCCACATGCCTTCCAAACGGGACAGCAGCTGCCCGACTGTCACCAAATGAAAATCCAGGCCCTCTATGGGCTGACCCTTCCATTTTTCGAAATGAACCAAGAAGTCTAGATATGCTTATGAATTCTTCTAATTTTTAAATCCTGGAAACTAATTTGTGAAGTTTTTATATACAGTGAAGGAGCCAAAGGAAATATTTCTGCAAGCAGGAGCCAAACCTCAGCCCCATCGTTTGTTAACTTAAAGGAGCTCAAGTTCTGTACAGAAGCGCCCTGGGTAGTGAAACAGGGGTTGACAGAGGAGCTAGGACTGTCTTCTCCTGTCACTGAGATGCCCCGGGGCACTAGAACTTCAAGGCTACAAGAAGTCCTGCACTAAGAAATCAGACTCACTTGGTTTCACCGGAGGCTTTCCAAAATTATTCAAGGACTGAACTCTTGGTGACAAGGCTCAGATGAGCAACTCTCTGAACTCAGGGAACACACTTTGAGAAATGACAATGTTTATCACCCATTCAGCTCTAAAGTTCTGTGCTTTTATCCCTAGTTTACCCTGGGATGGGAAATAAGGGGGAAAGCTAGTATTAACGACTCTCAAAGACACACCAGAGACTACGCTAACCTCTCTGTAGGGCCCATCTCAATGAACACAAAACACAAAAGCTAAGCATTACTATCCCCATTGGCAAACTGGGAAAATACAAATACAAGACATAAATCAGAGGCCCCAGTAAGTGAAGCAACCAAGATTTGTATCCTTGGGTGTCACATTAAAAACCCGGCCAGGCGCAGTGGCTCATGGCTGTAATCTAAGCACTCTGGGAGGAGGCTGAGGCAGGACTGCTTGAGGCCAGGGTTCAAGACCAGCCTGAGCTAGAGTAAGACCCCATCCAAAACAAAACAACAACAAAATGATGGTCTTCTCACTATTCAACACTCTGCATGGGTTATGGGTGGCCTGACCTACAACCTAAAGAAAATTCTAATCGCCCCCCATTTCCCCCAAACTGCCTTACCCCTGTAGCTCTGTATCCGCTCTTATTATCCCTCCTCGTTTCCAGACTCTTCATCTGAAGGACATTGTTTTCTCAACAGAACGAGATAACCCATCAAAGCATTCAGCACCTCAGCAGGTGTTAACATGAGATGACTCTGCTCAAAGTAGTAATACATGAATAGCCACGGCTGCATTTACGACGTGAGAGCTCATGCCTGTGGAGCACACGTATGTCCCAGGGATGATGCTAACTGCTTTGGTGAACTTCTACACCCTTCCATTCCTTCCTCTTTCTCTGTATAAGCATCTTTTCCTCCTTGACACCTTAATCTTCATTCTTCCTGGATTTCTTGTCCCTCTGCTGTCCATCACTTCAATCTATGTCATTTCTTTCCTTCACCCTCAAAGTGAATACAGCTAGGAGCAGAATTTTGGCATTTTACTTGCCGTCTTACAAAGGCCATTTATGAAGACCTCTCGGTGCATGCCTGCTGATCCAGTGAATCACAGCCATCACCACAACAGAACCCCAGATCTTCACATATGCATTGAACAAAGTCTTACATTGCTTGGCCTTGACCTTAACACAGGCTGAACTGAATGCCTTAAATTTTCCTCCTTGATGAGAAAAACATTTTTAAGCCACAATATTAAAGTCGTTTTTGTGAATGTTTCCCAAAACTCTTTCACTGAAGGGTCAGTGGCCATTGGTAAAGTTGTTCCCTCCTGTCCAATTTTTCTAGTTGCCATATTCCTGAGTAAAACAGTTGTTTCACAATGAACCAGGCCCCACATCTGCTAGGCATATTACTTTGCACCACAAACTAAAACCAAGGCCCAGTAAGGGTTTTACGTGATGTATTCCCTCTGTGCTGTCACGGAAGGAAGAATAACAAGAAGATGGCCCAGCCGGTCAGAGAGCCACCATCCCAGAAATTCATCCTCTCTACAGCAACATCTCCTGAGTCTATTGGGGGCTGGAATTGGGCACTTGGATACAGAGCTAAAAAAAAGGACTGAGCCAGCTAGGATGGTCAGCTAGAAAATCAACACGTTAGAAAGAAGTGAGAAATGTACAAACTGGGATCATGAATGAGAAACAGGGCCCTCCAGGATAAGAAAGGATCAATAAGGTGCCAACTTGAACTTCACCCCTTGTTGTTTTTTTTGTTTTGTTTTGTTTTGTTTTGTTTTGTTTTGTTTTGTTTTGAGACAGAGCCTCAAGCTATCACCTTGGTAGAGTGCTGTGGCGTCACAGCTCACAGCAACCTCCAACTCCTGGGCTTAAGCGATTCTCCTGCCTCCACCTCCCAAGTAGCTGGGATTACAGGCACCTGCCACAACGCCTGGCTATTTTTTGGTTGCAGCCATCATTTTTGTTTGGCAGGCCCGGGCTGGATTCAAACCCACTAGCTCAGGTGTATGTGGCTGGCGCCTTAGCCGCTTGAGGCACAGGCACCAAGCCCACCTCTTGTTTTAGATTTGTTCTCTTGCTCAAACACTGGTTTCATAAAGATCCTTAGGCAAAACGAGATGGGTGAAAAACATCATTTCAAGAACTAAATAAAGAAATGTTTTAAAAGGAAAAAAGAGAACTCTAAGAAAAGTTATAGAGTTCATTATTTATATTCTGGGTTAGAATTTCAATTCCTGGTTAAAAGAAAATGAATGCTACAAAGAATTCTCAGGAGTAAGGGCAGGAACTAGTTATTATTTAATTCTCCCAACATCTAGCACTGTACCTGGCATATAATGACTATTTCGCATATGCATTATTTAACAGCTTTACAGAGGTCTAGTTAACATAATAAACTACACAATTTGATATGTTTTGACACATGTATAAACCCATGAAACCACAACCATAGCGAGATGTTGAACATACCCATCACACCCCAACTTCCATCAACTTCCCTTACTACTCCCTTCCTCCAGTACATCTGCAGGCCTGCAGTACTAACCTGCATTCAGTCATTTTTTTTCCCTTTCCGTCAACAGTAGCTGAGAGTTCCAGTTCCTCCATACCCTCACCAACCCTTGCCATTGTCATAGTCTTTTTCATCTCAGCTATTCTAGTAGTTGTGTAGTGATAACATCTCATTATGGCTTTAATTTGCATTTCTCTAGTGACTAATAATATTAAACATCTTTTCATGTGCTTATTTGCCATTCATATATCTTCTTTGCTCAAACCATTTGCCTGGTTTTTTTTTTCAATTGAGTTTTTTATCTTACTATTGAGTTTTAACAGGTTCTTTATATATCCTGGATTCAAGTCCTTTACTACATATATAATTGGCAACTATTTTCCCCAACCCTGTGTCTTATTTTTTCATTCTCATAACAGTATCATTACAAAAGCAGAAGTTTTTCATTTTGATGAAGTCTAATTTTTTCCCTACTGATTGTGTTCCTTTCATTGCTATAAGATATCTGTGCCCAACCCAAATAAACTTTTGGATGTGATGAATATGTTCATTATCTCAGCTGTAGTAATGTTTTAAAAATGCACACAAAGCTATAAATATTCTTTTTTGTTCTTGTCTAGAAGTTTTAGACTTTTAGATTATATACAGAGGGTACCAAAAAATGAATAGATATTTTAAAGAAAGAAAAAAACCCTATTAAAATTGTAATATTCAAGTCACATTTGACTTCTGCAACCACAGCAGGTACCCAAACATGACTTCCATTCATCTTTTATTATCAGTACATATTGGGTATTACGATTTTAATATATATTTCTTTTTCTTTCTTAAAATGTGCATGTATTTTTTTGTACTCTCTGTATTTAGGTCAAGGATCCATTTAAGTTAATTTTTGTGTATAGAAAGAGGTATGGATTGAAATATTTTGGGTTGTTGATGTTGTTGCTGTTGTTTTGCATATAAATATTTGATTGTTCCAACATCATTTGTTTAAGACATTATTATCCTTTCTCCAGTTGCTATGGTCTGGACATTTACTCCCCCTGGATATTTATGAATTTCAAATTCATATGTTGAAATCCTAACTCCCAAGGTGATGGTCTGAGGAGGTAGACTCTCTAGGAGGTGACAAGGTTATGGGAGTGAACCCTCCATGAATGGTGTTAGTTCCCCTATAAACTAAGCCCAAGGGATATCATTCACCCCTTACACTATGAGGACACAGCAAAAATGAACCATTTGTCTTCTTTATTTTATTTTATTTTTTTTTTTATTTTTTTTTTATTTTTTTGAGACAGAGTCTCAGTCTATCACCCTGGGTAGAGTTCCATGGTGTCACCATAGCTCACAGCAACCTCATACTCTTGGGCTCATGTGATCCTCTTGCCTCAGCCTCCCAAGTAGCTGGGACTATAGGTTCTTGCTACAACACCCAGCTAGTTTTTCAGTATTTTTTTGGTTTTTGTTTTTCTTTTTGTTTTTTTAGTAGAGACAGGGACGCACTCTCACTGAGGGTAGTCTCAAATTCCTGAGCTCAAATGATCCACCCACCTTGGCCTCACAGAGTGCTGGGATTACAGGCATGAGCCACTGTGCCTGGATAAGATGTGCCATTTCTATCAACCAGGGACCAGGTCCTCACCAAAAGCTGAATGTACCTGCACCTTGATCTTAGACTTCAAGCTTCTAGAGCTATGAGAAATAAGTTTCTGTTGTTCATACAAGCTACCCAGTTTAGCAACCCAGGCAGACTAAGACATCAGTGAACTATCTTCTTTGCACCTTTGCCAAAATCACATAATTTTTTTTTTACATTTTTTTTTTAATTTCAGGTTAATATGAGGGTATAAACAACCAAGTCACAATATTTGAATTTTTTAGGTAATCTTATAGCTATGTCCAGCACCCAAAAGATGTGTCATACACCCCTACATTGTACCCACATAAATTTTTGATCAGAAAGTAGAACTCTCAATGAAGGCCCTTACTGACAGCCACTGAAATTTAAAACATGCATGCTCTTTGACGCAGCCATTTCAGTTTCAGCCATTCAGGCCAAAGTAATACAAGCACAAATAATTAGGAATATGCACAAAAACTTGTAACAGTATTATTTATAGGGTAAGAACAAAAGAACAGGAACATAACACAACCCAGATACTCCCTCACGGGAGAGTCATTGAACATATTACAGTTCGGTTCCACCACAAAAACCTACGCAGGTACTAAGTAGAAGGAATTGGAGCTACACGTGTTGACCAGAAAAATACCCATAAAACACTGTAAAGTAGGGGGGAGGAAAGCAGCAGGGTGATATATAGACAGTGTATGATTATTTAAATACATGAATAAAAACCCCAAATATAAGTTTATATATTTGAATATGTTTGCAAAAGCCTGAGTAAAGTGGTGGAAAAATAACCATTAGGTAGATCATATGACTTTCCTTCATGGGTAGAACTGGGAATGGGAAAGAGATAAGATTATTAACCTCTTTACATACTTGGAACATCAACCGTTTTCCTAAGCAGATAATATTCTGTAACTTTTTACAATCAAGAATAAAATGGTAGTCATGATTACTTAGTAGCTATAGCACCCCATTTCACATCTGTACTGCCATTTAAAAAAAAAAAAAATTCTCACTGCTTTCTTTTAATTATTATTATTATTTTGTGATTGGTCAAATAGGAAGACATATATTGGTACATGGAAGACACCCAAAAGAAAATTCTACATTAATTATGGATGTTATGCATTGAACTGTATCCACCTCCAAATTCATACGCTGAAGCCCTAAACCCCTGTACCTCAGAATGTGACCTTATTTGGAGACAGGCTCATGGCACATGTAATTAGTTAAGATGAGGTCACGTTGCACAAAGGGGGCCCCTCATCTGATATGACTTCTGTCTCTATAAAAGGGGGAAGATTGGACACAGAGACAGGAGCACAGGGAGAATACCACAGGGATGCTTGAGTGACGCTGCCACAAGCCAAGGAAAGCCAAAGCCTGCCGGGAAGGCACCTGATGCTAGCAGGGAGTCACAGAACGTGTGCTGTGTCACCCCCAGAAGGAATCAGCCCCTCCAATACCTTCTTTTGACTTCCAGCCTCCAAAACCATGAGAACAACAAATTTCTATTGTGGAAGCCACCAGTTTGTGGCACTTTGTTACCACAGCCCTGGGAAACTATTGGTAATACACTTAGCTAATAAGAATTTAAACCCCAAAGTTGACAGCTGCCCATCAGTAGCAGGTCTTAAGCGTCCAGCTCAGTCCCTGGGAAAGAACCTTAGAAGACTTAAGAGAGGAAAGAGATACTGCCACTGTCCCACAGTCTAGGTGGCTTAGTCATCAGGATCCCACTCACAGGTCAGGGAAGGCCAGTCCATTCCTGATACAAAGGCACCGAAGCGTGTGGTGGTCTATGGAACCTGTGTGTTTATCCTCAGACTTGCAGTTATAACAGCACTGTGAGAAAAGACTTGTTATGAAAGGATCAGGATGGGCACAGTCTTGAGGAAGGATGACAATTAAGGAGCCTCTTTCTCCTGATAACTCCCCACACCCCACCTGCTCCCACACACAAGGTACTACTCCCTTCTGAAGAAGAGGATGAAAAGAAAAACAGCATGTTAGAACTAGAATGACCCTTCACTCCAAGAAATAAAAACCAAAAAACCAAAAGAGCAGTTCTTCAGTAAGTCAGACGCCTGTCCTCCTGTCATAAGGACTGAAAACAATCGTGCCACTGTGGCTACAGTACCGAGAAAGAGAGCTTGCCCAAGAAAGCAAGTGTTATGACATCTAATGACATTTATCTTTTCATCTTAAGGAGGAGTCCACAGGAATAGGTTCTTCATTGAAAGAACTATGCAGTTCCCAACTTAAAAACAAAACAAAATTCCAGATTCAAATAATCAAGGTGACATACTATGAGGTTTGCTGGAGGTCAATTTGAAATACGCTCTTCTGTCAACCTACACGTTTTTCTAGTGGGAAGGAGGCAAACCACAGAGGCTTCTAACCAGAGACCCTAAAAAACTCTGACAACATGGATTGTTTTGAGAACCAAATCCTAAATCCTAATCCTCCCTTGATCTTGACTTGTCTAGAAAAGTTTCACTGGATCCACCCTAAAATGACTTTGTGTCACACCTAAGCCCATAAGTTGAATTTCCAAGTGAACTATCTTCCGTTCTGAAGCTCATTTATCATATTGTCCAGAGGACTTCCCTTTAACAACAAAGCATATGTTACACTCAGGGGCTTTGCCACCTTTTTCTAGGATGCTGACCAGAAGGATACAAAGGAAAAAAGAAGCAATAGTTTAATTTTTCTCTGTTTTAATTTTTTCAAATCACAGTAGATAAATCTGCACTCATTATAAAAAGAGCATTCCACACTGGGACACGTGCGTTCTGTCCCAGTATTTGAAATTTGGGGGATAGCTACACCAGGAGGAACAGAGAGTGTCGGAATACAGTCGATGTACAATAAAGATTGCCGAAAGAAAGCAGGAGTTCGGACATAAACTCAAAACTCTGTTCCAAGAATGACCAACCCTGATGGCATGAAGAAGTGATCCTGTTTATCGAGTACCTACTGTTGACCAAAATTTCTACAAGTTATATGTCTTCATTTTATAGATGAGGAAAGCAAAGCTCAGAGGAGTCACAAAACCAAATAGAACATTGTTAGTAAGCAATCGAGTCAAAATTGTTTATAAAGAGATATATTTGGCTTTCTTTTCAGTTATTTTTTTATCCAAGTATTTCCGATTCTGGACACAACCTGGCTACTAAGGCCTTTACTGGAATCTCCCTTATCAAAGTAAGACCTGAGTCGAAACACAGGAGGGCAGAGGGGTCATGGGCCTTCAAACATGAAAAAGAAGACGTTGGCAAGATACAACATCCACAGGGCATCAGCTTCAAGTGGAAGAGCTCGCTCAGACATTGTAAGTGTCGAGGTTACACCGAAGGCACAAAGCTAGTCTGTGCTTCTTCCCTGACACCTTCCTTGTGTGGTCCTTGACCTCAGAGGTTGGACTTGGTAAATTCCGGGAAGCTCAATCACTGATTAGCAGCTCAATTGAGATCAAAAGATTTTTTTTTAGTTGAACACAGACTGACCGTAAAGTAATTCCACCAGACTTTAAGGAGGCCTCTGCATAAACATGTCACCTATTCCTTCTTGCTCTGCTTATGCAGGTATAAAGCCTCTGTTTACATGTGTGCCGTAGGGGCTGAGAGAAGCACACTGCGGCCAGCGAGCGTTTCTGGGCTGGTTTTATTTGCCGACCACTAACAAGTCCCTGACTGCTGCTACTCACAGAGTGAAATGCCCCCACAGGAGGTAGTCTGATCTCCAGGGGGTTGGACGCTGTCAGGCTGACTCTCCCAGAGTCCCCTCCAAGGCCAATTTACATGGCAGAAAGGAGTCAGGGCAGAGGGAAGGCAGGAGAGACCTAATCTGGAACATCAAACAAAAAGCGAACCTTGCCTAACACTCAAAGATAACTCAGTACAATCAACATTATTAAACAGGCATTAGGCAATGAGTAACTAAGGGGACGGAGCTGTTCCCAAAACTAGCATTTTGCAAATCACTTGGTAGATATTTTGCTAGCAAAATTGGAGACAGACCCAATGATGTCAGACATTATTTTACTTTTGAGAGAGTCTAAGTCTTTAAATTAACACTAACTCCAAGTTCTCTTTATGAATGATAAGGTCCAATGCTTTGTGCTGCTCAACTTTCAAGACAGGAAAATGACAGCAAAATCTAGTGTGGCTTTCGTGAGAAACTCGTGCCTCTGTAGGAAGAGCTGCTGCTTGTTTATAAGCAATTGCTCTGAAACTTCCCAACCTCCTCCCTCCATCCCCCTGTTTTTTTGTCTAAACTTGGAATGACGGCATACAGAATCAGGCCTGATTACCAGCTTTCAAGGTCTCCAGTTTGAATAAATGCCATGTACTGCAGTTGGAGAGACTCTTAAATGACACTTGTGAATTTCAGCTTCACTGTGACCCATGAGGAACTTATTTCCCCCAGAGATTTGGGTCACCAAAAACAGGGTAGCCCCTAGTCAATACACTGCATCAACAAGAAATATGACAGCAGCCTCTCTGAGCCCACAAGACACCCATTGTTCTAATTCTGTAGTATTTATTACTAACAATAGCACCAAGATGAATAGGGCTTCAAGCTTTACCTGATGCTTCTGCACTACAGGGAAGTGTGCAGGAAGCAAAGTGCGGAGCCAGACCACCTAGTTCCAATCCCTGCTCAGTTTCTTTCTCGCTGTCTGACCCTGGTTAAGTCATTTCAACTTTCTGGCCTTCATTTCTCTATCTATAAAATAAGAATAAAAGTGGTTATGGGAAGGAAATGAGTTAGAGAATTCCAATAAAACTCCTAGTGCAGTGCCACACATAACGGTGTCTGCTCCAGAAAAGCAGGTGGTTCTTACCCTTCTTGTTCTTGATCCCTTTGTCAATCTGGTCAGCCTGGAAAAGTCAGACTTGCCAGAATTTTCCGTCTTTCCTGATAGGCCAACCTTAATGGCCGTCAGCTGATGTTTCAGAAGGTTCCTTGGTGGCACTTTTTAGGACATAAGTGATGTTGCATAATAATAGAGAAAAAACTCTAGAATGATCCACACTCCGAGTCAAGAGAAGGTCTGCCAGATATGGCAAGGCAGAGTAAGGGCCAGGTACTCCTGGGGAAGAAGAACTTTGCTGCCTAAAATCCCCAAATAGCATTTAGTTAAAAATTTCAATTTCTTTATCTATCAGCCAAAAGTTTAAAAAGAAACCCAAAGAAAAGTTCTTCAGGATCCAATTTCCTCCCTACCCTTCTTCAACTCTCCCTCTTTCGGAAGTGCCCGAGTAAGTGATGGTAGAGCAAAAACACAGTTCAGGCTCAGACACAAAAATCCAGATTTATAAATTAAAAAGTTCTGAATTTTCTGGACCTGCTGTGAAGAAACTGTAATTGCCAGGGAAGACAGGCAGTTGATTAAATTGTGGAACTTTCATAGAATGCCTTATGAGAGAAGATGTCAGCTGGAGACTCCCCAGTTAGAATTTGCTAGAATTTGATGCCTCTACATGTCTACTATGATATTCCACTCTATTAGCATAATAAGTACACCACAGTCGAGAATGTATTTGGCCTCC
Organism: Loris lydekkerianus; assembly: GCA_963574355.1. Lineage (NCBI taxonomy): Eukaryota > Metazoa > Chordata > Mammalia > Primates > Lorisidae > Loris > Loris lydekkerianus. The sequence continues at coordinate 23,161 of CAUYPK010077105.1, forward strand.
CTCATTTTGAACTCAATCTTGAGATTACCAGAAAAATGTATCTGTAGCCCCCTGAAGACATCAGCTCTGAGAAAGTACATGTTCCTTATGGCAAAGTCAAACCACACTCTTGTATGGAGGGGTCTGTCACTCAGAGGAGACCCACCTGGCACAATAATTAAGTAAATCCAGAAACCGGTGCAAATTGTAAAATATCAAGGCCAGAAGTAATCTCATCTCTGTCTTCAAAAACTGATATTTGCCTTTTTCTACTGAAAATTCCCCTTTAACTTTTCTGGAAAAAAAGTCTGTTTCAAATCTGCTTCTTTTAAAATGTATAACTCTCCTAAGTCCCTCCAGGAAAAAAAAAGAAAAAAGTCCACTGTGCAGAGGAAAAGGTGAAAAGACAAGAATTCATATTTATTCATTTTTAAAAGCTAAGGTGGTAAATTAAAGCTCCACATCCCTTTTGATCCCATTATATTTTTAATGGCAGAAGCTCCTAGCAAGGGCTCCAGAGGGACCCAACAGAAGTTTTAACATTCAAGGGAGCAGATGAACTTGCCGCAGTTGGTGCGACTGAATGAGAAATTACCCAGCTCAGTCCTGCTCGGGGCAATAGGTCCCTTCTGTACTGGATTTGAGTCAAATAGCTAAACCTCAAATCAGAAAATATCAGCATTTTGTTTTGGGGGGACACAGAAGTGGGTAATGATGATAATCAAACCTAATCTAAGATAACACTGCCTGAGCAAGGAAGTTGGTTGCTGCCCTCACAAGTCCCTTAGAGAGTGACTGCTCTGAGCAAAGTTCTGCCTCACTCCCAGGACCACACACCTTTCAGATCAGCATCCTCTAATATCAACTATAAAATCAATTAGGAAAGGAGCTACTTCCTCTCTTCCCTAGCCTCTTTTGTTTCTGGGTATTTATACAGTAAATCTACTCCTTAGCCCTATTGGGAAACTCTGGGAATGTCTCCTTGAAGCATTTTATTCACTCTGGCTCATCAAATTATAATGTTTGTATTAAAAAGGAATGAGAAAAGGGTGGCTGGCGCCTCTGGCTCAACAAAGTAGGGCGCCGGACCCATATGCCGGAGGTGGTAGGTTCAAACCCAGCCCCAGCCAAAAACTGAGAAAAAAAACGTAATGAGGTTGTATGAGAAGGCTAAATAGATTTGTAAAGAGAGGGGGTGGGGCTCATCCTCTATTTCCCCACCCAATTTGATTGCCATGACTATCTCCATGGCCACAGAACCTAGAAGGGTAAAAACAGCCTCTTTAGTTCCTGAGGAGTTGCACGATCCCTCAAGAGCAAAAATGGGAAGAAAAAAAAATCCCAGACAGCAAAGCCATGACAAAGATAATCACAAGGAACAGAAATACATGATTATAAGCAGCTCCTTCACCACCCCACCCCCCAATATCTCTCTCCTTCAGAAGCAAAAAGTAACAACATACAAATTGTATGTTCAAGAAGAGTTGAGCTATTTCGGAAGAAGCCATGAATTCGAAGATTCTTCCCCATTTGTCTCACTTTTTATATATAATATCAAGGCTTGAGATCCACGTACTTTTAGAAGACAACCAGGTTCACTGACTAAATTTGGGAAACGTGAAGTCGAGCCCTTGGGAAGTACGGTCTGACAGTAACTTTATCTTAGTGATAAAGCCTTGTTTACCTGAGCTTTTGAAAGTCTAAAACCCAGGCTCTTTCAACATAACACCCTGAAATAAAATAAAATAAACACACTGCAAACATAAACTGCAATCAGCCAGACCCATGCCCAAATGCTCCTGTGCACATCTCATAGAAGAATGAGGAGACTTTTCTAGCAAGGAACAATCCCGGTGGGGAACATAAGCCAGAGAGCATTTGCCTGACAAGGGACACGTGCTCCATAGAAAACACGACTCCCTAAGTGAAACAGGCCAGCAGGAATAACTTCACCAGACAGAATCCACAAACTCTTCAGAGGAGCAGATCACCAGGCCATGAGGGCCACTTCTAGGAACTTTGATGACACCTCTTTAAGGATTTCCAGAAGTTACTCCCTGCATCATTCTGCTCCTTTAGAATAGAACTCATGCCTTGAATTGAGACAGGAATCAAATGCACCACTGATATCTGGGGCCACTGCCAAAATACATTTAGATCACCTTCTGCCAATCATTCAGAGCCCAACGTTGATGTTCTCTTAATAAGATTGGGGAGGGGGGGTTAAGAGGCTGGTCGTCCACCTTCCCATCTGCAAGGCTAAATCCAGGTTTTCTGGTTTATTCTGTGTGAGACCCTGGGGAACTGGCTTGGTGTCACAGGCTCTATTAAAGCGAACACACTGCCCAAAAGTCGCAGCCCAGGGAGACTTGGAAAGGCACTATGGGGCATCTGTTTCTGCTAATTGCAATGCCCTCTGCAGATTAATCCTCAGTATAAGGACTCCAGTATAAGGACTCTTAGCCTCTCCCAGCATCTGAGGGACTGACTGTGTTTGGGGCTTTAAATGTTCATTGAGAAACCTCCAAGTCAGCCAGGGCTCCTGGCTTGACTGTCTTAAGTCTTCAGACACGCTCAGCCTCCAATGGTGCTGTATTTTACCACTTAAACACTTTTTCAAAGTTTACTATAAAACAATGTGGCTCTGAGCCTGCCAAAAGTTAGAAACTGCAGGATTCCGTGGATTTGGATTTTATCTGGCAGAGTAGCTGCTGTCACTCTTGAGAAGATATGCCAACAAAAGGCTGTCGCCAAACCCTGCAGCCAGGGCAACTCCAGGGCCCAAAGTGTTACTGAATGGGCTCCTTTGGGAAACACCCCTCTTTCTCTCTTTGGCCCCCTCCCCCAACTCCCAAATCAACGGCAGTTTGGCATTTCTTGAGGCAGCAGTAAAAAACTTCCAAAGGGATGACCCCAGACATAACTAGTCCTGGATAAACTTAACTTTTGATTTTCAAATATCTGGAGAAGCTTGGATTGAGGGGAGATATAAAGACGGAGATCCAGTGAATAGGGGAAAATAAAATAAGTAGCATACCTCGACCAAGCCAAACCAAGCTTGATATTTCCAAATTATATTGGCAAATGGATGCTGTCACAAATCATTTCTTCTGTCTTTCTTGGAGGAAGAAAGGGGGGGAAAATCTGGATTCAAAAACCCTACCCTCAGACCAGTAAATTGTACCAGTGGAATTCATTTGCGGGTCAGAAAGTCCAATATTGTATACATCAACACGCACCCAAACATGCCCAAGCCAAAAGTTGTACCACCAAAATTCCTGCGTTCCTCAATTTCATCATCCTCTTTAACCCTGCCGGATGCCTGGCTGTGGGTTAAGTCAACAGCATCCCGGTCCCATACATTGGCCTTACAGGATCGGTTTTGGGGGGCACATCTCCGCAAGCGGGCAGAGGCACCACCTTGGCTGCTCCGGCCCGGGAACCTCCTCCTCCAGGCGGGCCCCCAGTCTCCCGGGTGCCCCTTACCTGCAGGCGCTCTGTGGCCGGCTGCCACATCTTTCAGCCCTGGGGTTTGGCAGAGAGAGGTTGGCCGGACTCTGTAGATCGCGCCAGGGGACCAGGCACGGCTGTCCCGCTTTACATCTGGGGTCGGCGTCCTCAGTATGTGAGTCCTGGCGCCTGCCACCACCGCCGGGTCGGCGTAGGGGGCTGCGAGCAGGAGGCGGCGGCGCGGAGCTCGGCGGCCGGCAACTTGTGGGCACGGCGGCGCGCCGGCTGTCCTGGCGCAGCTGCGAGAGGACTGCGCAGCTCCGCCCGGCCCGGAGAGCGCACGGCGGCGGCGGCGGCGGCCGCTCCCTCCTCCTCCTCCCCCGCCGCCGCCGCGCGGACCTGCGCGCTCTGAGCATGCCCGGGGCGGGCGCCCGGGGGCATCCGGAGCGGGGGGCGCGGCGCGGCAGCCCCCAGATCCCAAAGAGGGGTGGGTGGGGAGGCCAGAACCGCCGGCCCTGGTCCTTGCGAAGCCCCTGTTGGGATGAGGATCTTGGAAAGGGGACAGACTGGCTGCGGAGGGAGGGTCCTAGAGACGCGGGTGGGGGGACCCTTCCCAACGAAAGACACCGTAACCCCGGGGTCGCGGGCTTCCCTTCAGCAGTCATCTCTGAGCGCTGGTGCTGTTCCAGGCACTGTGCTGGGGAGAAACCCCCATTCATTCTTCCCACTCCACTTAACTGAGCACCTATTACGCTCCAGCCCCTGGGTCTGGGTTCTGAGGGCCCATGGCGCAGAGCACACGTTCGTCCTTGCCGGAGCTTACGTCCTGGTTACGAGAAGACACTTATGACTGAGAAAACATATGAACAAGCCCATGCTATTATCAGGAGGTGGTTGAAAAGAAAATAAAACACGGCTGATTTGCAGTCAAAGAGGGGAGGCGAGTTTCGCCAAGGGCCCCGGGGAAGTCTGGGGCGCGACCTAAAAACTGCGCAGGGTCGGCGGGGGTGCCCCTGACAGGCTGGGCAGACCACTCAGACGCTATGCTCCCTGTCATTTATTCACCCTGAGATCTGCCAGGTGCCGCAGGAGGCTGGGAAACCCCAAAGGTACCTGGTCACCGTGAAATGAGCACCTTTTCTGAACAGCGCGGCTCTTCTATCCTCTTGACAACACCGCAAGAGAAAAGTACTGGTATTTCCACTGTGTGGATGAAACAAATTAGTTTCGTGGGGTTCTGGTCACTGGTCCAGGTCACACGGTCAGTGAGTGGCTGAGAGCGCGCACACTTAGACGACTCCAGGGTGGGAGTTGTCCCCTCGCGTCTCTGCAGGCTCTGAGGGAAAGCACAACTACCTGCGGTGGGAACGGAGGGGAGCTGGCAGGACATGGTGGGAAGAAAGTACAAGGCAGAAGGACAGAGACAGGGGCATGCAGAACACCGTCTTCGCGGGGAGCCCAAGGGCTGCCAGGAGAAGGTACTGAGAGCATTTCATACCGAGACTGGGTCCTGAGCTACGCTGTCCGTGTTCCTCATCCCACGTGGAGACAGTGATTTCCAGATTTGGAAGCATCCAGAATCCAGCTCCCAGCTCAGCAGCCCCTCCCAACGACTCTCCAAGGGACAGAGGCCCCCATCTCCCAAGGCTTGGGGAGCACCGAGAGGGAAGCTACAGCAGCGGTTCGTAGGGCTTCACGCAGTTCCTGCTGGGTCCCTACGTTGGTGCCAGCCACCCGGGCAGGCCCAGGACCTCCGGGCCTCCAAGAGCCTCTGGCAAACCCACGGAACTGCTTCTGAAGGGCTGGTCTCCAACTAGGTTGTCCACAAGACCCTCCCACTTCTGTCTAAACGCCTCTGGGGACCATCTCAGCTCCTTCTCCTGCTCCTCACCTGGACCCATCAATAAATCCTTCTCATGAGGTGTTAGGAGATCAGTCCTACATGGCCGTACGCCTCGGATGCCTGTGATGTGTTCTCTATTTAGAGATACTTTTCCTATTCTGATAACTCATCCTGCACACCTCCCACACCTACAAAATTCCTTTCAAAAATAATAGACCTTCCCAGCCCCCTAGTTCTCTTTTATCAAACCCCAAAGTGGGAAAAAAATGCACTTCATAACAAAAATCTAGAAAATCCAAATATGCATATTAAACCCCTCAGGAAGCTAGAGCAGGAATATTCAGTTGCCAGGGATGTCTTCAGATTTAAGCTTTGAAACCTTCCTTCGTTGCAGATGCTCCTGTGGAAAAGTGATTTTGTTTTAAATAGCAGTGGGATGAGATAGCGGCCTAAATTCAAATCGCATTAGAGCGTTAAATCCTGTCTTCTCACCTCCGAATGTAATTAATTGTTATGACTCAGTAATACAGCTCTTAGTTCAGAGCACGGTGCTATTTAAAGAGAAAAGGCTTTGGCTCTGCAGGGATTGCTTACGGTTACTGTTCCCACTTTGCAAACAGATTCGGAAAGTCGAGAGCACGTTTAAACTCAAATGGCACTCCCGTTTCAATTACCTTTATGCCACGAATCGGGAAGCGAGGGGAAAGGGGCAGGTGGAGGCTGGTGGGAGGTGACAAAAGGGATGGAACAACCTCCCACCCAAGTATTTTGCTCCCAACTCTTCCCATTCAGGAGGAATCTGCAATGGAGGTGAATGAAATAGAGACCTCTGCTGGCTGGAGACGGGACCTGCATTCTGGCCTCTCCCAGCACCCTTCTGTGTGTGACGCTGGAACCTCACCCTTCCTGGTGAATCTGAAAATGCTGCCTTACATAGGTAAACAGGTTTGGTCCAAGCAAGGAACTACTCTTAAAATAAACAAGAGGTGTCTTCGTGGTATAAACAGAAATATCAGATACATAAGCGTGTGCCTAATTTCACGTGCTTAGTTTCCTACCATTATCTAGGCAGATTCCATCTCAAAGAAAATGACAAAAATAAAAAAAGATTGGCAGAGCCCAGATGAGTTGTGAACTAACATTTGGTCCGGAAAAATAATTACAACCACTCCTAGAAATTGTATGAAGCAAGATTTAATACAGTTCATGGTTCTGAGCCCTAACATTCGAACCTCCAAATCCAAATCAGGATAATAGTGAATTAAATTCTGGTCCAGCATATTAAGGAAATGTTAGTATATTATTCAGGCGTTAAAGAGCATAATTATATGAATTTGTGTTGCTGCTAAACAGAAAGTAGGTTAAAATGTGTTTAATTTGAATAGATGTAGGAAATATATATCCATCTCAACAGATATTAGGAAGAAGCTTAAATCATGAACAGATCCAGGTTGAATTCTGGCCTTAGAACTGCATATCCAGGTGACAACTTCTCACAAGTCACTTTTTCTTGCTGAAGCTCAGATGTTTTACCTTTCAAAAGAGTAATATTACCTAACACTTGGGATTGTTGGGAGCAGTGAATGAGCTAATAGGCACAGCTTGCCTGGCAGGTGGTAGGTGTATAGGAAACGTTACTTTTCAGGTTCATCCTGTTTCTCCCTCTTTTTGTATTGTTAAAATGATCAAATTCTCACAAAGTGTCCCACACTTCCTGTGGTTATGTTATTTCCATTTGCAATACCTGTAGACTACAATTATCTAATTTAGTTTGTCAAATAAAAGTGACAAACCATATTAAAGCTCACTTACAAGTGTAATTTAAGCAAATGGCCAACAAAAATTACTATGGTTGCATACTTAGCACAGTGAGCACTAGATATCCCTTATATCATTATCCTTATTTCAAAAATCACCAAAAAAGGTGTCGATAACCAATACAGAAAAGTCTAAAATTCATCAACCCTTCCTATAGTGACAGAGCTTCTGGCTTTTGTCTCCACATAGAGATAGGATTTGGGTGGAGAGATGCGAAAATGACACTTCCTCCCTTAAAGGGAAATTTTCACAGTTCAACTTTGCAAACTTGATTTAAATCATGCCAGACTGGTTCATTCATATATGTGTTTGACTCCCTTAATCACAAATTCCTGATACCCTCACAACCTTAGCCATGCAATAGATTATTTTTCAATACAGCAGCAAAAATCTCCCCTCCTCCAAGAAGTCTGGTCCCCTTGCACTGTAACTGGCCTTCTTCTTCCAGGATATGGAATCTGCCACATTCCTTGAATCTATGCTAGACTTGTGACTTATTGACTAATACAGTGCAGCAGATGTGACATGGTGGAACTTCTGAGCTAAAGACCCTGTAGCTTCTGCTCTTGTCTTCTTGGAACATGAGATCAGCCCATGAAGATGCCTACACTGGCCTCCGTAAGATAAGCACCACATAGAGGGAGGCCAGGAAAAAAGAGTTTCAGTTAGATCTGGGGAATTGACTCCTAGAGTAGTACTTAGATCTACTTTCATCATAGTTAACCCAGAAAGCGGCAACTCTATACTATTATCATTCTCTGTGGACTAGTCTCTAAGGGTTCTTCTTATCCTCAGCTGTATTCCTAACCAACTCACTATCTGTATGATCCCAAATACATTCCCTTGGGAACTTGTGTGAAGCTACACCTTATGCAATCTTCCCGCCTCATCACTTCTACGTCGGAGCCAATTTCACACAAAACCAATCTTTCTTGCTTCTATTTATTTCTCTCTCTCTTTCTTCCCACTTCCATTATTGAAGCCAAGAATTATCCTAAAACCTGTAGAAAATGTGTCGAGCAAAACTTACAGAAATTAGGTTATCTAGAAAAAATCTGCATAATAAGAAAGATGCTTTTTGATTTACATTGGCCTTTGCATAACTGGAACCCTCCATGTACAATTCTGCAGTCCATAACCTACACTGCTTAACATGGTATTCCTGGCTATACCACCTTCTTCAGACACCCATGGGACTACTCCATCATAAAATTATAAGAGAATGACATAAAGTCGGTGGCCTTATGGATAAAAATTGAGAGAAAGATAAGAAGAAATGAAATCTTCATCTTAACAAACTCTATCTGAATTGCAGGTAAAGTATTGCAGCAACTATGGCTATATATTCTGTGATCTATTTTTATTGGTTGTGTTGTAAGTGGAAGAGAAAAAGAGCAGGAAATCATCAATGACCTCTTAAAGTGTGGACAACATTGCTTCCTTTGATGCAGTCCACTTCCAAAGGCTGGTCAATGTGGGAGTGCAAAGGCTTTGAGGGATGACAATTGTAAAGCTGCTCTAGGACTTCCTATTGTGTCATCCAAAGCTCAGCTGCAACAGCCTCACAGTTCAAGGTCTCTTTTCATTCAAACCTGCTTCTCTCTCTTCTTTCTCTTCCTTAAAGACTCTTCAATAGGGATTTTGGAACCAGACCACCCTCTGGATGGCAGCAGATGGAGTATTGATTACTACCTTAGTAGTAAGGTAGCAGGGCGATAGTTAAAACTTTCACCAGTGGTGAACTAACACAGACACAGATGGAAGGGAATGTGCTGATGGGTGTAATGTCCCAGGTACTAGAGAGACTGGGGATGGGGGTGGGGATAGTCATTGTAAGAATGGGGGAATCAGATGGCTGTTGCCCAGTGCTACAGATGCATTGGAGAAAAACAAAGACATGCTGGCCACTGAGGTGAGGCATGAAAGCCAGGGTGATCCCTTGCAACATGTACAGAGGCTTTTGCCTCTACAGCTAAATGGTGAAGAAAGCTGAGGATTGAGCCCAGGAATTAGTTATCCAGAGAATGGAGCACCAGACAAGCTTGAATTCACCACTCCAAAAAGTGCTATGGCAAGTTCAGAACCCTTACTGGTAAGGAATGAGACCCTGAGGCTTAGGTTGAGAACTCAGGCTGATACCCTTGGAAATTCTGAATTTCCAGATTCTCTGACCTGTGAACCCACAGAAGAGGCCCATTCCATCATCAAATTCTGCTTTATAAGATAACTATCTTAAACATACTTGATTGTTACATAGCATTGCCACAACAAAAACAGATACACATTTATTTTAAGTGCACATGAACATTCCCCAGTACAGACCAAATACTGCTCCATAGCTCAAGTCTCAGTAACTTTAAAAGAATTGGAGTAATTTTTTTTGTTGTTGGCTTTGTCAAAGATCTGTTGGCTGTACATGGATGGTTTTATATCTGAGTTCTCTGTTCTGTTCCATTGTTCTATGCCTCTGTTTTTGTGACAGTAGCATGCTGTTTTGACTATAATAGCTTTGTAGGATATTCTAAAATCTGATAATGTGATTTTCTTCTTTTACTTAAGATTTCCTTGGATTTTGGGGTTTTTTTCTGGTTCCAAACAAAGCATAGAATTATTTTTTCTAGATGTATGAAATATGACATTGGTATTTTGATAGGGATTGCATTCAATCTTTAAATCACTTTGAGTAGCGTGGATATTTTAACAATGTTGATTATACTGATACATAAGCATAATATGTTTATCCATTTATTTGTATCCTCTGAAATTTCTTCTCTCAATGTTTTGTAGTTCTCTTTGTAAAGAACTTTCACCTTCTTGATTAAGTATGTATCAGGTATGTTATTTTCTTTGTAGCTATTATGAATGGTATTGAGTCTTTTACTAATATTTGACTCTCAATTTGACTATTAATTGGCATATAGGAGTGATACTGATTTGTGTACATTGATTGTGTACCTTAAGACTTTGCTAAATTTGGTTATCAATTCCAGGAGTCTTTTGATAGAATCTTTAGGGGTTTCTAGGTATAAGATCATATCATCAACAAAAAGCAATAATTTGGCTTCTTCTTTCCCAATTTGGATGCCCTTAATTTTTTCTTTTGCCTGATTATTCTGCTAGGACCTCCACAAAGTTAAAGTGTCATTAAAAAAAAAAGAAGAAGAAGAAGAATTAGAATCATACAGAGTATGTTCTCTGACCACAACAGATATAACTGAGACATCAATAAGAGACACCCTGAAAAAATCCACAGATACTTGGAAATTAAATACCATACTGCAAAGATAACTCCTAATCCAAGAAAAAAAGAAATTTTAAAATACTTTTAGTGAAATAATAATAAACACCAAACTATCAAAATTGCTGCATACAGCAAAATCAGTAGAAGAATTATAGCATATTTGGAAAAGAAAGGATGCCTACCATCTAACTTCTCCCTTAAAAATCCAGAAAATGAGAGAAAATAAGAGCCACATCCCGCTGATGGGGGCTTTTCAGCATTACTGCTTGAAATAATATATGGCACAACCATTTCAGAAAATAATTCAGTGGTTTTTCATAGTTAAACATTTGCTTATCATACTACCCTGCAATTGTACATCTAGGTATTTACCCAAGAAAAGTGAAATGTCCACATAAAAACATAGGATTTACAGCAGCTTTATTAATCATAAGACAGCTTGGAAACTTAAAGAATAATCAACAGGTAAATGGTTGAACATATTGCAGTATATCCTTATAGTGGAATAGTTCTCAGCCATAAGAACAAAGTACTGTTCCATATAACAACACAGGTGAACCTTGAACTCATCACTCTGAGAGCCAAAGAAGTTAGACGTGAAAGGCTCTGTGATGTATAGTTTCACTAATGGTAAATTCTAGATGGGGCAAAGCTAGTCTATGACACATAGTGAGAGATGCATAATTTCTTAGGGTTGCAGGTGGAATGTAGGGTATGGGGGGTAATTGAACATAAACAGATAAGAGCAGCTTTCTGAAATGATAAAAATATCCTCTTTCTACCTTCTTCCCCTGCTACCCTTGTTTACCCTTCACTTTTGGGCCCTGTATCCCAAAAAAAAAGGTTAGAGGCAGTTAAATCAGGTCGAGGTCCAATATCACCGGCTCATTAACAAAGAATCTAACTATTATTCTTCACCGCCCTCCATAGCACCAATGACGGGTAAGATTCCCAAAGCGGGGACAACCTAAGACAGGATATGGAGAGGCTGCAC
>CAUYPK010077106.1:0-13595 GCA_963574355.1 Loris lydekkerianus
TAAACACTCAAACTAAGCATAGAAAACAAGATGTCACTAAAAATTACAATTAAGTCAAAAGCTATTTTATTTCACTTTCCATTAACAGTTTTTAAAGTAACTTATCTTAAAATGAGTGGCTGCTAATTCACACTAACCAGAGAAATTGCATATCATAAATAGAATTTTTAAGTTAGATGTTCTTACTTTCTAATTCATAGAAGCAATCCACTCTGCCCCCACCTACTTCCAGGAAAGACAGGTGTAAGGAAAGGTAACTGCTGTCTTCCTCCTCCTCCCCCAGACTGGTGTTGCAGGCTCCAGGCAATCCCTTCGTTTCTTGGGATTACAACAGTGGCTCCCTTTCTCAACCTTCCTTTAACAAAGATATCACTGGCATCAACATCCTTCCTTCCAGGAAAAGGAAAACATTTCTTCTTCTTCTTTCATCTCAAAGGATTATAAATAGAAAATGTACTTAGACCATCAAGGGAAGAAGGCTTGCAGTCAGATAAGGACTTGCACTTTAGAGATTCAAATCAGTTTCCACACCACATTTTGTATGGATGTTTTCAGTAACCTTCTCCTTTCTTTTTTGGGGGGGGTGGGGAGTGGAGGTGGGGGGGCGGATTTGAAGCTTGTGTAAGTGCCTTGCTTCAATACTCACCTAGAGAACCACACAGGGGCTATCTTCAGCTTCAAAGTGTTAAGTATCTTAGTGGTTCTTCAAGACTAAATTCCCTTGGAGAAGATCCAAGACAGGTTTACTTTAAGTGACATATTCTGTATTCGAAATATTCCCATACAATGAACTTCCAGTATAAGTCCTACCAGGGTCAACACAGCTTCTCCCTCCACCTGCAAGCTGTTCTCCAATCTACATTCACTGGACTAATGCATGGGTTTGGATTTTCACTGCCATTTAAACAGATGAATATTCAATGCCTGAGGAGCAAGGTTATGAAATGTCAAAACTACTAAGTGAAGGATCTAATTTAAGAGGCAGCCAGAGAGTCTGCAATTTAAATATTTAAAGATGATACAGGGAGTACAACACTGAACACCAATCTATTCCAAAGATAGCAATTTAAAACTCAGGTTTATTCTAGAAGTTCTCACAACCCTACATGTGATCTAATAAAGCCAAGCGGTATTGATAGTATATGCAGGGAGAGAAAGGGAGGCAGTTAGAAATAACAGGCAAATAAATTTAACCAATGGCTTCTCACATGGTTCTTTGCAAATGAGATTAGACTGGACAAAATGAGGCAAAAATTGATTTATCAAAGTAATTAGGTCTCAAAAATGGAATAGTTTGAAATATAGTATATTCCTTGTAATTAAAACTTGTTTCTTCATCAGCAGTTAAAACTAATTACATATTAAACATGCAGAGATGAGTGACACACAACACTAGAAGTAGGCTATCAAAACACAAGCTAATCAAAATACATAGTATTAAAAGAAACAAAAACATCTTATGAATAAAAATTTGTAATTTATTACACAAACATAGTGAAGTTTAAAATCCAACTATATCACTTTAGATAGAAGTCTGTTTGAATACTTTTGTCCAAACACATAACTACTTTCACTCCATCAACAGAAAAATCAGTGACAGTGGACGTTAATACAACAGATTAAACTGATAAGGTCCATAAATGAACAAAGTCATTCTTTCTTTTTTTAAACTAAGAGCATGTGAAAAAACCACACACTGACAAGACCACTGAATAACTTTTATCACTTGTCAATTATTGACCCAGGACTACAAACATTAAACCTAATAATTAGATACTTGCCACTTTATATAGACTTTTTTGAAAAGCGCCAATCTCTCCAGCTGAAAGAAGTGGATAAGGTCATAGTTATGCCTATTTAAACGGAGTTAATTGCTATTCATATTAAAAAAAAAAAAAAAAAAGGAATCTTGAGAGGACCATCTGAAAAATGACACTCTCACTAAATAACAGTTGGTGCTGGTAGGCAGGAGCAAAGGTCTTAATGAGAGCACCACGACTATCTAGACAGTAGGACACATTGGACCTTCCCGACAAGCTCAGAAGTCAAGTACACAGAAGCATGTGATCTCCAGCCACAATTCAGGCCACAGACTTCAAAATTCACCCAAAAGGAAGACCTGTACTTTGATCCTGCTGCTAAATGCAAAACCCTACCAGGAACAGGTTTTCAAACACACATCAAGGCATATGTATATCATAGTCCAAGACTGAATTTTTAGTAAGGAAGGCGTATTTTACAATGGGTCAAAACTGAGTATGCCTTAGAGAATAAGAAATCAACAATTAGCTCCAACAAAGGTGTTGGAACTAAATGAAAGAATCACATCTGTGGGAAGGCTTATGAAAGGCATTATTAGGGCAGTTATCTTCAAACCAACAGAATATCCATAGGTACAGAATTTAGGCAATTACATCAGTGGAAAATACATATGGAACTTTAAATTTTACCCTGACTGGACTTGAATATTTTACAACTAAAGAATGATTGTCTTAATTCAAGTGAGAAGTTAAAATACCATGAAATACATCTGATTATGTTATTCTCTGCTAAAAACCCCACAACGGCTCCCCAATGCTTTAAGGTCGATTTTACATTTCTTAGTCCCTTACACTCAGGGCACTGGCTACCTTTTCTAAATAAGCAGACATAATCTTCAGTAGTTTCCCAAAGCTGCCTGCACTCTCACTTCCTTGTGTTAATGTAAGCTGCTCCTTCCACCCATCTAAACTTCAGTTATTTCACACACGAAAAAATACTCATTGCCTTTAATCATCATATAAATGCAAATCAAAACCACTCCGAGACATCATGCAACTCCAGTAAGATTAGCCCACAACACAAAGTCCCAAATTTGTAGATGCTGATGTGGATGTGGAGAGAAAGGAACACTTTTACACCACTGGTGAAATTACAAACTAATACAGCCCCTCTGGAAAGAAATATGGAGAATTCCCAAAGAACGAAAGGTTGACCCTGGAATCCCATTACTAGGTATCTACCCAGAAGAACAGGAAGGATTTTACCACAAAGACATTTGCACCAGAACCTTTGCTGCAGCTTAATTCATAATCACCAAGTTGTGGAAGCAACCCAAACGCCCATCAACCCATGAGTGGATTAACAAACTGTGGCATACCCTAGAATACTATTCAGCTATAAGAAAAGATGGAGACTTTGTATGTTTTATGTTTACTTGGATGGAATTAAAACACATTCTTCTTAGTAAAGTATCTCAAAGTTTGGAAAAATATATCCAATGTACTCAATACTAATATGAAACCAATAGATAAACAATTATATGCCCATACGAACAATAAAATATAAATATAGTCTAGCAAGTGGGAGGGGGGTCAGGAGGAGGAAGACGGGTGGGGATGAGGAGGGAAAGGGTTAGGGGATGTAGGGGGTGAGGAGGAGGGAGAGGGATGGAGTGGGGTGGGGCAAGCAGTGGGGAGGGGTGATTGGCAGGAAAGAGGACAATTGGTGGGATCTCACCTAATGTGCACAATGTGAGGGTGTTCAGAACGCCCCCTGGGTGAAGGGCTCTTCTACAACTTGAACTTTACCTTGGAAGTGAGAACAACGTAGCTTAAATATTTGTACCCTCATGTTAATTTGAAATAAATGAATAAATTTCAGTCATTTCATACTCTGTGCAAGCATCACTTAGTCCCTAAACTCAACATTCAATCCTGTTCACTTAGGGACCTCTTACCCGAACCCACAATTGTTCTCTTAAAAACAAACTAATCCCAGAGGTACCCTCTGTTACACTGTTTTCTGACTGACATATCCCTTGAAGTAAGAAAAGTTGTCCTCACACTACTTTGTACACCCTGATACCTAACACAGTTATAACTGATTTGAGAGTTTATTTTTGAAATCCACTTTGTAATACAACAAAAATCATACTTCATAGTACTTTGTGCATAAAGAATGAAATTTCCATTAAACATTTTAAAAAGGTGATTTCATTTCTCAAATTAGGAATTCAAGTCCCTAGAAGCAACAATCTTTAACAGAATAATACATTGCTGACAGGGTAAAAATTCTTAATTTTGGAGAAAAAAGAAAATACAGTCATCACTTAGTTCAATTTCTTTATATTTAGATAAGAGGAAGGACTAAGGCAAAGAAAGGCAAAGTGACTTATCCAAAGACAGGAAGCCAAAGAATAGTGTGTAGCATTCTTGAAGGTCTCGACTCTTCATCAATGGGTTTTCCATTATACCATCAGCTATAACAGTCTTTGAAATCATGAAATGTTCTAGAGAAATGGCAGAAATGCTCTAGAGAAGGATCAATATTTTCAAGCAGATATCAGGAGAGATACTGCAAGAAGGTAAGAACCTCAGTTTTGCAAAACAAAATATTTTCTTATATACACATAAGGAAATATGAAACATAGCAACACCGATCATTCTTTTAGGACAGTTACTATTAACATTTTTCTTCTAATAGTTAAGCGTGAGAATTATTTAGATGTCTGAGAAAAATCTAATTATCTGGGGTTGAGTAGGAATGAAGAGAAAAATCAAACTAAGAATTCCTAAGATTAGTGTTTTACATCAATAAAAATGTACCAATAGAATCTTTTTGATATTAAGTATTTCTGCCCTTTGTAAAAATTACATGCCATTTAACAGAAAAGGATAACAGCAAGTACATGTTTACACTAGAGAGACTTCTTAGCTTCAAATCATTTTAAAGTTTCAGTGCAAAATCATTAAATAAAAGTCAAGGCAGTTGATCTTAGCTTCAATTTAAAGATGAAGCTCAGAATAAGTAATGTCATAAGAAAAACTGATCATGTGACAATGTTAAAGAGAATACTAAAACTACCAAATAGCCACAGGAAAACAAAGCATGGTGGTTGTAATGAAGCAAATAATCAGACTGCAGGCTGGCACACACCTTACACTCAGCAAGGTTTAGTAAATGCTACCCAAAGGGTTTCATCCATCTGTATCATAAAGTTAGAGTCTAAATACACTGTCCTGATGGATGTTCTTGCTTTTTACTGAAGTATAGCTGGTAGATCATTTTTGCCCTTTTATTGCTGTTTTTCCCTTGGCTGAAGTACACAGTTGTTTCACGAAGGATGTCCGGTGCTGGAAAAGGCACCTGGAGTACGTGGTAACGATGCCTGAAATGCAACTCAGAGAGGCCACAAATACCCTTCAGTCTCCTAAGTACCTCTGCAGGTTAAACACACACACAAAGAACAAAACATAAAACACAAGTAGAGCAGCAAAAGCGGATATGGAATCTGAGGAGTGGGTGGTAGTGCAGGTAGGATCGTCATTCTAGCAACCTGTCACGCCATGTTCCATTTCTAGTCTCGTACCTTGACTTAGTCCATATGATTTTTAGAAAGTGATTACACTGGAATGGTATTTAAAAATAGGAGTTTCAGCTGTAGCCACCCAATGCATCTATTTCTACCCTCTCTGAATTGGGCAGTGGTTAAAAAGCTAACTCCCTTTTTTTTTTAACTTTAGAAATAAGCCCATATTTGGCCACATAATCTTTAGGAATATATATTAAATAACATGGAGTAGTCTGGAAATGAGGCAGTTTAGTGTTAGGCCAAAAGTCTTATTAAAAAGCAGAAGAGAATGCACTATCCTTGATGAAGTTCTGGCCACAAGGTCATACTGGTGAACCAGTGGTCAGAGTTGAACGTCTGTACTAAATGCCCCCAAAGGTAAGGAGTAAAAACATAGGGAATGGAATCACACAAGCTAACCATTCCCCTCATTACCAATAGCCAGGTCTTGGCTCTCTCACAACTCAAATAACTCTGGAGTAATTTTCTTAGGTCCTTTGAATTGTCTATTTCTTTACTTATAATTTGACAGTATTTACCTCATGGTGACACTGCAAGTATCAAATGGAATAACGGAACTATTAGCACAGAACTGTACAACCAATTTTTTTTGTGTTTTTGAGACAGTCTTGCTCTGTTGCCCAGGCTAGAGTGCAGTGGCATGATCTTAGGTTACTGCACCCTCAAACTCCTAGGATGGAGCCATCTTACTGCCTCAGCCTCCAAGTAGCAGGGACTACAGACACACACCACAATGCCCATTTAACTTTTTCTATTTTTAGAAGAAATAGGTTCTTTGCTTTTGTTCAGGATGGTCTCAAACTCAAGTAATCTCCCACTTCAGCCTCCCAGAGTGCTAGGATTACAGACATGAGCCACTGCACCCAGCCCATAAAGTCTTAATCATGATATGACATTACATGTACATCAAAACAACATAGATTTATAATAAGTGTTTAACCTTCCACCAGACACTGTCCTGGACATGTTACTTATGTTAATTCAACTGATCCTAACAATAAGCCTATGAATTGGATTTTAGTATCAACATGTCCAAATTGACAGAAGAAAAACTCAAACATTACTATTAATCTTTGAAGATAGGTAAGATACAGAGAGGGAGACTTGGCATACAACATACTTTAACACAAAACAAACATTATGTGTATAAGGCTTCTCCCAAATCAATGATAATTATTATCACCTGGCTGAAGTATGAGGAAGAAGGCTGCCTTACTGTCATACAGAGTCAACACCTAGTATCTTACACAAGCTGACTGAAAAGCCCCATTTCTCCCAATAAACTATTATATATTTAATCCTTCCATTTCCTTATTCTCTTATACCTTTAAGCTTAACGCTTAAGCCTAGTAAAGTAAGATGTGATGCAAGAAACACACATGGGGGGAGGAGGAATAGTAGAAGAAATACCTCCTCTCTTCAGATTAAAGTTAGGTGTATATTTATTTCTGCATGTAGGATGGCTTATAGATTACTAGCTGCCTAATGGTTTGATTTGATTTGCCAGTATTAACAAAATACTGAGGAGGCTACATTAGCAGGTAGCACTAGAAAACCTCCACTTTAGACATTTTCATCAAACGTCCCACAAAGGCAATAGAACTGAAGAAAAATCACAGTACTTAGTAGTCAGTACTTGGATGTGTCTAAGGCTTCTTAAATAAAGCCAGAACACCAGACGGCCTCAAAATTTCAATACAACCAAGGTTAAGAGTATTACAATTCAAGCCTCTCATATCAATTAGGCTTTACGCTCCTAGCGGGCTGAAACTAAGGCCCACCCACCAAGTAGGTGCTCTAATACCTGTTGAGTGGGTAGATTGCAAGGCCTGAGCAGAAGCTATTTCTGAAGTACCTCTCAGGCAAGATGATTAGCAATTGTATTTTTCCCCACACAACCTGGCTCTTTATGCTTCATTGGAAACAATGCAGATTAAATTGGCTTCATAAAAAATTTATATCCTCATCTAATTCTCAGAAAGCCATTTTCCAATAATGGATTCTTAAAAGTTCTTTTGAGATTGTGAAACTTGATCAGATAACATCTCCAACAGAAGCCATACTATCAAAGTAACTGCCACAACTTTACCTCCAAAAATATAAGTGATGACTTTTGTAGGATTTGTCTATCGAGCATGCCTAAGGCAGGATCAACAGATTAAAATGCTGACATAGAAAGTTAAGCCTGAAGAAGGACTGCCCACTGGCTGGCATATGTAAACTGAAGCTGTGTAAGAATTAAAGTCACCTAGCACTGGTTGATAATGTGGGGGGAAAAAGTTCTCATGGAGCCAATTTTGAAGGATTAAACATCATAGGGCTTTCACACACTTCTACATCTAAAGCCTAAGAAAGAAATATATGACAAAGACACAGGCTGATGGATATTACGTGGAAAATCTCACATAAAGGGATATCTTTAATTAAGTCTTCAGTTTTTGAAGAAAAGAAAAAAACAGATTAACTCCTTTACATTTTCTTCACTCAACTCTGTCTTCAATGTATGGTGACACCTACCAAGAAGTGACAAGAGTTTTGAAACACCTACCCAAAGTTAAGGATGGCTTATAAGAAGGATAATAGAGAAGAGAATGATTCCAGTTTTAATTTCACTTAAATTGTGACTTCACCCATCTCTGAACACACAGAGGTCTCTGCTTCCCCTTACAAGTAACAGAAAGAACCTCCTCATGCAGAAGTTATAAATAAAAATATAAGCCCTCCGTAAGGTGCTCTGAAGACAAAGATCCCTTTGCCTTCAGAGAGCAGATCACCAAATAGAAGAGAAAATGTATAGTGAAAAGTAAGTGCTTTTATAGCCAAATAGATCTTGGTAAACATCAGGGGGATAGGCCAGTGTAGGCAGAGAATGACCCAAGGCATAGAGGATCAGATTTGCACTCTGAAGTATGAAAAGCCCAGCTGAGCCATAATGAAGATTTCTGTAGTACACTGACAACCCTGGAATTGGGTTGGGGGCAGATTCTGAAGCCTGTAAATGTCAGGGTGGAACTTTTCCAGAGCAGAGAAGTGACGATCTAAATGTTGGGAAGTAGTAGCTGACAGAAATGTATGAAAGAAAAATATGAAGACAGTTTTCCCATCATAACCTAGGTAAGGGGAGCTGTCAAAATCAGTATGATAGTAAAAAAACCTAATTCATATGCCATCTATAAGTTTCCTTTTCGTCTGTAACTAGATGAAAATCTGCCTTGCAACAATGTTAGTTTAGATACCCAAGTCCTTTTTTACCTTCTATATAGTTATGAAAATATAATGATCCTCTCTTCTTCTGTGAGTAGCCTAAACACTATACAGAGAAATTTCCTCTTGGTACCCTATATGAGTCCCATAGATCACCATGGATCTTTGCAGAACAAGGCAGATATGTTACCAGGAACACAAATAAACATACCTATCCAAAATTCATTCCTACAGCTCCCCTTATAAATTAACGACTCTGCTAAAAGATGATAAATGCAAACTATGAGACCATGTTTAATAAATGTTCTTATCCATCGTTTTTTAAGGTTATTACTTGACAGAATAAGTATGATTTATAGTTTTCAGATGTAAGCTTCTCCCAAAAGGTAAACATTGTGTAAAGGCACCTGTGTTTTGGGATGAGACATTCCTTCAAGTGTAAAGTCCTTCTTTCCCCACCTGATAAACCTATCTTAGAAAACATTAGCACCTCTGAAATCCTAGCAGAAGCCTAGACAGCCAGTGATGTATCTATTTTCATTGCACTCTGCATTCACTTATCATACATCTAAATAATGATCATATAAAGGGCTACCTGCCCCTCTTACAGAATGGCGTCTAGGACAAGACTCCCTCTTATTTTAACACTGTGTCAACATTTAGCAAAGCTTGGGGGCACACACGAGGCACTCAAAACGCTTACAGAATTAAATATTTATCTAATTACTCACAGATATTCCTTGTCAAAGACTGTATAACTAAGATTATATAGAATTAGAAAAACAACTCGGAATTAAACGGTTCTTTAGAAGTTCTACATTTGTAAAAATGCCCCTCGCTTGAAGAGGAGAGAAAACACATGTATAATGGACGGGAGTTACTGTCAAAGTTAAAAACCTTCCCTACACATCAGGAGCCTGACTGGTGGCCTTGCTACAGTTCCACGTAAGATAATAAGGTTCTAAGGAGACAAGAGTCTTAAACATGAAATAATCACTTTTACTAAATCTGATGTATTTTTAAAAAATTATTCCTTAACCATCCATAGAAACATTCCTAAGAAATAAATCTTCCTCTTAAACAAAAGACAAGTATTATATTTCAACAATCCCCCATCAAACACCTGTTTTAAATTTAAAACAAAATAAGTCATGCTTGTATCACAAATAAACCATACAATATCCCAGATTTAATGTTTGGGGGCCTGATTTGACCTAGTTGTCAGGGATCTAATGTGTAAGCACATGTATACATACGACACAGGTACACACAAAAAAGTAATGAAACCTTCTTTCAAGGGCAGCCTGTCTTTGGTAAGCCTCAATCAATTGAAATTGAGTGCCAGTTATTTTTTAAAAAGCAGTAACAGGAAACATTTTGGACTGCCTATAGCATTTAAGAGGCTGAGATGGAGATTCGTGTGAGACACATCAGATAAAGGAGGCGTGGGGGAGGGTAACAGGGAGTGTTATTAAAGCCCTCCCCACAGAGCCGGAGAAGTTTTACCTACATACATTTTGTGGACCTGACATAAGTTATGCAACTATGAAAAATGTATTCAATACATTAGGGGATAACTCCTGAAACATTACAGAGTGTTATATGACTTTAAATCTACCAAGGCATTTCTCTCTCTACATGATTAGACATTAGAGAATAACCACAGGGAAACGAGTTTTTTTAAATGAACTGATTTGCAAGACTAATAGTCTCATTCAAAGAAGACCGTTCATTCTTCAAACATCTATTAGACACCTGAGCTATATATTCCCCCAAACAGCATTAACAAAAAATAATTACTGTATTCCAAAAGCCCTTTGTGTGACAGTTGCAAAGATTCTACACGAAAAAGGATTTTTAAGGAAAACATGGACAACTGTCACTGCATATAACAAAGAGACGGTGTCATCACCGTTTGGGGAACTCCTGTAGACATTTAAAGAGGAGGCAGTAGGGAGGGGGCAACCGTCTTCATCTTTGTTCCAAGACAAAGTGTTCTCCTGCTTCAGATCTGTGCAAGCACCTTGAGAATCCTGTCCTAAGGTATTTAATTACATTGAATAATCTGGCACCAAGCCCTTTCCCTGGGTCTCCCTGATTGATAGCATCAATAACACTCACTGGCGGTAATTAAACTGCCAAATAGTATCCCCTTTGCCACTTGGTAGATCAATGTCCTTTAATAGTCAAAGAACAAAGTATAAAGGGGAGAGGGGTATTTTTACCCCTCACCTTCACAGCTCATTTGACTTTGTGCACCAGGATAGTTTGCAGACAACGTGTATTTCACAATTCTCCCAAGAAATCACTTAATAAAGAATGCTAAGAAAAATCCTTGGTTTCTTAGTAATCCATTTTTGCAAATCTGAGCCAGACAGAAACATTCCAAGTCTTTTGGCAAGAGTATACACCGCTTTCAGGTACCTTTGGGGACAAAATTTAGTTTACAGGTCAAAAGGTTCCTGAATTAAGGCTGCATAGAATAAATGGATTTTTTTCTTATAAAAAAAATTAGTGGCTGGACATGATGCCTCATGCCTGTAATCCTAAGTACTCTGGGAGGCCAAGGCAGGTGGATTGCTTCACATCAGGAGTTTGAGACCAGCCTGAACAAGAGGGAGACCCCTTCTCTACTAAAAACAGAAAAATTAGCCAGGCTAGGTGGCAGGTACCTGTAGTCCCAGCTATGCAGGAGGTTGAAGCAAGAGGACCACTTAAGCCCAAGAGTTTGAGGATGCTGTGAGCTATTATACCACAGTACGTTGGCCTGGATCAACAGAGTGAAAGTGTCTCTCTCTCTCTCTCTCTCTCTCTCTCTCACACACACACACACACACACACACACACACAAATCAGTATGGGATGTGTGGGAGTTCTGATAATAGAGCAAATTCTCATTTTTTCAAGCCCTGGTTAGAAAATTCAAATATAAAGATACTGGAGAATGGGCCCTAAAGAACCATACTCTCAGCATCAAATAATAAATTATGCTAATGTACTTGGTAATGCTAAAGTATTTAATGACATACAAATCCTCTGAAAATGTGCAAATTGTGTGTGACAAAGAGAACATGTATTATTTCTTAGGTAATACAGCATTATATTCATTAAAAACATATTGGTTAATCCCACCTACTCAAGAAATCTTGATAAAATCCACAAATGAAAATCATGTTATTTACAAGTAGATTTGTATTGAAACAAGTGCCAGAGACCTACCCAGGTACAAATAATATTAAGTCCTAAGGTCAGGTCTTTGCCTGCTTAAGAATCACTGTGGTGGCTGTAAAATACAACTTCCTCAGCCTCACTGGGCAGATAATCAGATACAGTAAGTCTTGGTTGGGGTTTCGAAATCTGCATTTTTATCAACCACTCCACCTCAGCGACTCTGATGAACATTAAAGTTTTGGCAATCTCTTGTGTAAAGGGATTTAAAATAAGTAATCCTGCAACTCTGGGGCATATTAGGGTTTCCTGGAAAGCTCTAAGAATCTCCTCCTTGCCATCCACTGATGTTAGTTTCTGAATGAGATAATTGCATATGTCATTTGAAAGTAATGCATTTAGAAACATAAATCACCAAGAAATGCAAAAATGTAGACATAGAATAAAGCCCATAAAACCCATCTGAAGATATTTCCAAGGAAATCAAACTGGCTGGATATGGCTCAGATGAGGGAACCGGAAGCCTGGGGGTCTCTGTAAAAAACGCTGCTGTGATGGATTCTTACGGAGTCAGAGCCACTATCAATGACTTCTCTTCTAAGATCTTTCTAGGAGTGTGAACAGGGTCATCCCTTGTTTACGGCAGGCAAAGACAGCCAAATTTCTACTAAATACAGACCTTTAACAAAACTGGCAAATAAAGCTTTTTCTGAAGCCTCAGTTTCCAGGACTGCAGGTGCTAGGCCTTTTTGAGCTCTTCCTGCAGCTCACCTGAGGGTCATTTCAAGACTCATTAGCAACCACAGAGCCCAGGCAGGAAGGATTAGCCTTCTCATCCCCATGGGTGGAGGTAACCTTACACTAATGATCAAAACCCAAAGCACATTAGCATGATTTACTGCCCCCCCCATCCACTTCTGCATAGCACTAAGTTAACTACAGTTAATGTTAAAATAGCCAACAAAATAAACCCGAGAAACATACATTGTGACTGCTTTCTTCAGACCAAAGGTAGCTTTTTCTTAATTCTTCCCCAAATTAAATTGCTAAAATAAATTTTAACATAGGAAAGCAAGATTGCAAAACAACAGATTTTTTTTTTTTTTTGAAACAGAGTGTTACTTTGTCACCCTCAGTAGAGTGCCCTGGTGTCACAGCTCACAACAACTTCAAACTCTGGGCTCAAGTGAAATGATCCTCCTGCCTCAACCTCCCAAGTAGCTGGGACTACATAGGTGCCCACCACAACACTCAGCTATTTTAGAGATGGGGTCTCACTCTTGCTCAGGCTGGTCTCAAACTCCTGAGCTCAGACAATCCACCCACTTCGGCTTCCCAGAGTGACAACTGATTTGCTTCCCATTTTAAGAAACGAGTCAGCATACGTATTTTCTGACTCTGTATGTCAAAAGAACACATGAACGTATTTAATAACCATGTAGATTGGGACCATCTCCATTATTTTATAAATGTGAAAACGTGACCAAGAAGGCAGAACAGAACACAAATCCAGGATTTAGGATTCCACGTCCTACCACAGCCTTCAAGGGAGTTCTTCACAGACAGGAGGGAGAGGAGGCAAACAAGAATCAGATTTCCTATTTCTAAAAGATGGGGAGAGCCCTCTCTCTGCTTGTCCATAGGAAACTTTTTTTTTTTTTTTTTTTTCAATTAAATCATAGCTGTGTACATTAATGCGATCATGGGGCACCATACACTGGTTTTATAGACCATTTGACACATTTTCATCACACTGGTTAACATAGCCTTCCTGGCATTTTCTTAGTTACTGTGTTAAGACATTTATATTCTACATTTAGTAAGTTTCATGTGTAACTCCAGTAGTCTTTTGAACTCAACTTGTCCATTC
>CAUYPK010077108.1:0-17481 GCA_963574355.1 Loris lydekkerianus
CACTTTATTTAAAGTTTTAAAGTTGTTGTTGCTAGTTTACAGTTTTTCTTTAGCAATAAATATTGAAAAGCATTTAACCTACTGATTCCTCAATTATTGTAATTGTTTTGGGTATATATTTTTATTTTTTAAATTTACCAGGGGCTGCTGCATTTTCCACCTCGGCTTATACTCGAGTCACTAAGTTTTCCCAGTTTTTAGGGTAAAATTAAGGGGGTCGGCTTATACTCGGGTCAGCTTATACTCGAGTATATAGGTATTTCTTCAGTGGTCTCAGTAAATCTTTTTTTCGTTGTTTGTTAGTTTGTTTTTGTTCTTATTTATTTATTTTTTTTTTTGTCTCAGCAAATCTTAACTGAGGGAAGTAATCTACACAGAACATTTTCATTTATTTAAAAGCTTAAAAGATATTCCTTAGCCCATGCTCGGTGGCTCACACCTATAATCCTAGCACTCCGGGAGCGGAGGCCAAGGCAGGCAGATTACTTGGCCTCAGGAGTTTGAGACCATCTAGAGCAAGAGAGAGATCTCATCTCTACTAAAAATAGAAAAATTAGCTGGGTATCGGGGTGGGTACCTATAGTCCCATCTACCTGGGAGGCTGACTCAAGAGACTGAGATTGCTGTGAGCTATAATGCCACGGCACTCTACCCAGGGCAACAGAGTGAGACTCTGCTTAAAAAAAAAAGATATTTCTAGAAATGTGGAAATAAATAGTATGAAACAAAAATTCAGTTTTGAGTCTTTTAATACTATGCAAGTAACCACAGGCTGGCTTCAGCATTTTCATTACAATTTTAGTAAAAGCTTTGGCATATTTATTCATCACCTTTTCTGGACATTGTTTTATTATTTATGAAACACAGCACATGATTTTAGCTCGTTTTAAGTTCTATCACTCCGTTATTCTATCTCTTCATCTTCTAATTAAACTTGTTTTTCCTCAGATTATTAGAAAGCTCCAAGCTTTCTACCTGGACTCAAGATTTTTAAACAGCACATCTAAAATGTCATGAATGTATACTTATTTATTAGGCTGCACAAAGCAACAGAAGGGACAGTTCCCTAGGAAGCCCTAGAGCAACCAAGTTATTTCCTCTCTTTTGCCTGCAGTTCTCAAAAATGACTGTGGCATGTTCAGGAAATGAAACTTCTTAAGAAAAGGCTGACCCAGCAGGCGCAGCCTGAGCTCTGTTCCTGTCCCTCCCAGGGCAGGATTCCTACTGCACCGTAGCTCAGTGCATCCAGTCTTCCTGGGGTACATAACCCAGGTGGGCTGACGGTTTTTAGGGGTCCCTCATCTGTGATGCAAGTGGTGCACATGCAGGCAAGAGTCTCTCCACCCTGTGCAGACTCTCTGAGCCTCGGGGAAGCAAACTCTCTTTGAATCCTAGGTTTCTTTTGCCTTTGCTGCCTATCTGTAAGTAATAAAGTTGCTGTATGCAACTGTTGTGAATGCTCTGTTTCGCTGGACTCAAGGAAGTAGAAAAGCTGCAGCCTAAGAGGCAGTGAACTGAAATGGTAACCAGAGCACAGAGAATGTCCTGTGTACTATGCAAATGTTAGAAATTGGTAAGGTGTCAGGTCTTACATTTACATCTTTAATCCACCCTGAGTAATTACTAAGACTCAAAAACAAATAGAGCAACGACAAAAATAAATAAATGGGATTTAAACTAAAACGTTTCCACACAGCAAAGGAAAGAAACAGAGTAAATAGATAACCTACAGAATGAGAGAAAATATTCAAAAACTATATATATCTGACTAACAACTAATATCCAGAATCTACAAAGAGGAGCTCAAATCATCAAGAAGAAAATGCATCAGAATGTAGGCAATAGAATTTTTTTTTAAAAGATCATATACAAATGGCAAAAAAAAGTGAAAATATGCTTAACATCTCTAATTATCAGTGAAATGTAAATGAAAGCCACAGTTAAATACAACTTCCCCCATCAGAATAGCCATTATTAAAAAAATCAAGATTAATATATGCTGCCTTAGATGCACTGATAAAGGGAAAACTTAAACACTATTGGTGAAAATGCAAATTAGTACAACCTCTGTGGAAAACAGTATGGAAATTCCTCAAAGAACTTAAAGTAAACCTACCATTCAATCCAGTAATCCCACTACTGGGTATTTACCCAAAGGAGAATAAGTCATTTTGCAGGAAAGATTCTTGCACTCTAATGTTTATTGCAGTGAAATTTATAATCACAAAGATATGAATTCAACTTACGTGCCCATCAAGTAATGATTATTAATCCATTTCTGCATTGGTGGGCAATTAGGTTGTTTCCACAATTTGGCGATTGTAAATTGAGCTGCAGTAAACACTCTCATGTAAATGACTTTATGATAAAATGATTGTTTTTTTCTTAAGATCCCAACCTGGAGGGGTCTGGATTATCATTTTGATGTGCTGTTGAATTCTATTTGCTGCTGTTTTCTTGAGGATTTCTGCCCTATGTTCATTACAGATAATTTGTAGTTTTCCTTTCTTATTCTGTCCTTTCTTGGCTTTGGTACCAGCAGATATTGGCTTTGTAGAATGATTTAGGAAGGTTCCCTCTTTGTCAGTGTTATAGAACAGTTTCAATAGAACAGGTGCCAATTCTTATAGGTCTGGTAGAATTTGTCTATCATCAAAAAGACAGAAATAATCACATAGCATCAACCTGATGTCACACCTCAAGGAACTAGAAAAAGAAGAACAAACCAAAGCTAAGAGAAGGAAAAAAATAACAAAGCTCAGAGCAGAACTTAACAAAATGGAAATAAACAACAATAAAATCATCAACAAAACAAAGCCTTGGTTCTTTGAGAAGACAAAATCAATAGATTACTAGCTAGATTAACAAGAAATAAAATACAAAAGGCTCAAATAAATTCAATCAGATATGAAAAAGTAGACCCTACAATTGATACTACAGAAATACAAAATATCAAAAACTACTCTAAAAACCTCTGAGCACACGAACTTGAAGACCTAGAGGAAATGGATAAATTAATGGAAACACACTACGGCTTAATCCCAAATCAGGAAGAAATAGAAATCTTGATCAGACTGATAGATAACAAGCAACAAGATTAAGATAGTGGTAACAAATTTCCCAGAACTAATTTTTTTTACCCCAGGACTCTACTTGGGTTTATTTACTTTATTACAGATAATTTTCCAAAGCCCCCAATCAGCGGTGTAGTGTTTAATTACGTGTTAATGAAAGATTCTTATAAAAGTGATTGGATTGAATTCAAGCATTAAATCTGCAAAAAAATTAGTCACTGTTCTTTGGTTTATAAATTATGACCTCTTAAAAGTGATGAATACTATTATATTAACATATAATTTAGTATCATTTCTCCAAAGACATAAATACCTGTACAATTTGTCTAAGTCTGTGTACTACCAATAATAGTTCAAGGCAGCTTATTGTCTGCTAGGCATTGTCTTAAGTGTCTGCTTCAGATTAATCCTCAAAACAATTATCACTGTCATTTCCTATTATTTCCATTTCAAAGATAGAGAAACTGAGGAACTGAGCTTTAAACAATTTGTCAAGATTAGACAGCTGCTTGCTCTGTGGTGGGTCTAGAAGTTAAATACTATGTTTCAGAATCTTGCTCTGAGTTATTATGTCATTGCTTTTATGTATGTATTTTAGAATATACATATATTATTGCTGTTTATAGGACAGGTTTATTTTTTAATACAATATATAAACAAAATTATTAACGTGAAGATATTTTAACCTTTCTACATTTTGTTTTATCATGGTTCCTGTTGCTAATAGCTAAAAGGATATCTTTCCTCTAATAATATTGACTAAAACAAAAGGACATGTAATCACATTTTTATGAATATATCACGTGAATTATGCAGTAGTAACAATAAAAATGAACTAAAGGAAATAACAATTAGATGCATGTTAATTTTGAATAAGCTTGTTTTTCCTTTTTTTTTTTTTAGAAATACCTAAAACCCTCTACTACGAAGGCTATGAGATGGGGTTCTGTGATGTATACAGATTCATGGGGAAAATACAACACTTTTTCTTAGAGAAGAAATGTTCCTGTCATACTTACGTACTTCACATAATTTATACTTAGAATCACATTTTATATGATGGAATCAATCTCAGAAAATCACAGAGTAAAATACAAAAATTAAATTATTTTTAATGTAAATAACATGAGATGGCAGACACCTCTGACACTTTGGGAGGATTCTCACTTACATCACCACGTCATTCCACTTGGGGCAGTTCTAGGTGGTCCAGTAAATTTCGGTGAAAATGTCCGAAGGTTATTAATGAGAAGTCTTTTTATCTATTGTGAATTGTTTAAGGCTCAGAGGATTTAAAGGATTTTCTGCCAGCAAGGACCTTTGTTTTCATGCTGGTGTTTTCCCACTTTTCTTTCTACTTTACTATTTTCTTCATTGTCCATGTGCACACACAAACTAAAAAAGTTAGGGGAGGAAATAATTAAAATAATGGAAATGGAAAACAAAGAAATGAGCAATAACAGACTTTGTGCATCTCACAAGGCTGAAAAAAAAGCCCTCGGGATAAGTCAAGAGTCAACTTGATTTTTTACATAGGACCTACAAAGCCTTAAAGATTTAGCTCAAGGTTCAGACCTACATCCCTTATCATTTCTTGGCAACAGAGGAGTTAAAAAATTTAGAACTTTTGGATGCTAGGAAGGTAATATAATGCATAGACCTCACACTATATAACACACATTAATATTGGAATACAATATACAAATTTTACGGTGAGGACAAAGAAAGAGCATGTATGTCTAGGAAGGCCATAGTTTGGCTAAAAATTAATAAAAACATACAAAATAAACATGAAAAACCTGCACATTTTTGCTCAGGAGATAAGAAGTGAATAACTTTTTTTTTAATATGTGACAATATAGAAAGACATTGTTCAAAACAAAACAGGAGTATTAGCCAAAACATTTAAAAAGCATTACAGGGCAGCACCTGTGGCTCAAATGAGTATGACGCCAGCCCCATATACTGGGGGTGGCAGGTTCAAGCCCAGCCCTGGCCAAAAACTGCAAAAAAAAAAAAAAAAAACAAAAAAGCATTAGACAGGGGCATAAAGTAATGTAAAAGACACTGGAAATTCAGAAAGGGGGTAGGGTGGAAAGAGAATGTGGGATAATGAGTTTTATTCCAGTGACAGAAACACTAATAGCCCTGACTTCAGCATTATACAATGTATCCATTTAACAAAAATATTTGCACTCACTTAATATTTTGAAATTAAAAAAAAAAAATTAAGGTGCCAGATTTCCTGTCCCATTTTCAGCTACATAATTGCTCAACTGAACTTCTTTACTTGGAAGAGGACACGTTGATTGGACTTTGCACTGGGAACCTTAGGAGTGCCTGAAATTGGAGAAATCGTATCGATACTAGGGCATGAGTAAGAAGTTGAATGAGGAGCAATGCATTCCAACTTTGAAGGCAAATGATTTCCAACACCATACCCATCTAAGCTGTCCATGCAATAGGTCAAATGAAGAGATTTCAGGCATGTAAGATTTCAAAACATTTTCCATTTTCAGGCAGATCCAGGAGGACAGGTGTAATAACATGAGATAGCATAAAAAGAAACCACATGTATATAAACTCAGAGGATAAAATACAAAAGACCAGAAGAAGCTGTCTCCAAATTTATATTAAAGGGCGTTAGGGACTTGATAATTATGTAACAGAGTGGCCTGTCCAGAAAGTTGGAAAGTTTCTAGAAACTTTTCCCAAGTTACAAAATCGATAATTCTTGATGTTTTTGAATATGATACGAGGTCAAAATTATGGAACTTCTGGGGTGTGACTTAGTGTTTGTTCCTTGTAGAAAAAAAGTCATGTTACATGTGCTTCTGCTGTGGACAGAATACAGAGAATATCTACCATTAATGACGATGTAACAATTGTGTGAATGGTGATGGCATTAGAATAGGATTTGTGAAGGAGTTCTAGATCAGAATCTTCTCAGGTATAGAAAAAGAAAACAAACAAACATGTCGTTCTAATATAGAAATGTAACGTAAGGAAAAAAAAAAAACTATAATAAATTGTTCTAAGTGGTTTCTTCAGTGTAAGAAATAGGGAAGAAAAAAGGGAGATTGTCTTTTTCCCTGTAAGTCCTTGTAGAATTATTTGATTCTTGACTTTTTTTGCATCTATACTATTATTAAAATGTATATAAATAATAAAGAAAAGAGGAGGCAAAGAAAACAGGACATAAAGATACTTTAAGAGACTAGTCAAGCCCCTTGTAGCCAGGCACACACAGGGTTATGTGAGGAACAATAAGGAGAGAAAATTAGAAGAAAATTGGAGGCCTCATTGTGTGAAATGTGTGTTCATGTTACAACAGTTTTTCTTTTTAATTCCACAGGCCGGAGGTATCATTAAACAATTTTATATGGAATGAATGCATTTTAAACCCTAGGCCTCCCATAGTGCGCTCTCTGACGAGAAGAAAACTTGTCCTCTCAAACCAACAAGTATTTATTGTGCACAAATAATTTTCCATTTATATATTACGGTCTTCTAACTGGTACTAATAATTTTAGCAGATTAGGGATGGGAGAAGCAAAAATATAAATATAAAAGAACATTATCACGACAAAACTATTTATCTTAAGGCTTTGGGACTTCTCTTGGGAACCTTCCACGTGGTGTCTCCATTTAATTCCTTAGTTTTTGATTATGCAAGTGCTTAAAGTACTGTAAGTACAGAATCAATTAGTAGTCTTTGTTAGCTTGAATGTGTTCTGCAAATTACAGCTCCCTGCTTAAATTAAACCCCCTCTCTGGACCTGCAAAAGTATGGCTAACTGATGTCCCCGAATATTCTCTTTAACTAAAGGTTCTCAAACAGTAAAACACATAAGAATCAATTGGGGATCTTATTTAAAATGCAAATTGCAGAACTGCAGAGCCCCATCTCAGGAGATTCTGATTCAGTAATTCTACTCTTGCTTTTACGGCCAAGAATAAGTCACTCTCTCTCTCTCTCTTTCTCTCTCTCCCACCCGCCCCAAGCCACTAGATTTCTCATGTGGATTAAGGACAATATTTAGGAAAAAAACAAAAGAAAACAAAATAGCTATACATTTCTGTTATTTATTTATACCCTCTTTGTCAGTTGCATTCTGACAAATTGTTTTCTTGCACTGAGAATAGGAAAAATACTATTAGTAATGTTTAGCAGATAGAGCATTTACTTTAAATGTGAACTAAACCTGGATAGCCTGTTAGTGACAGCCACCACTAAAATAACATTCATTTGCCGCGCTCCTTTAAACAACCCCCCAAAATAGCAGCAGCAAATGATACATTTTAATGCTATTTGCCTACTGTTGTCTGAGTGACAATTACATGCTGATGCTGTATTTTTGAAAATAGGTACAACATTTCTTAGGGAGAGGCAGATTCTGTGATATTTTAAACCATAGTTTAAACATTATAAATCCTTACCATATAATTAAATTAGATTTATTTGTAGAGTTATTCACATAGTTTGGCCAATCTCAATAATTCTACAAACCCTCCAAAATTAACATGTTCTTTTCTTAATGCAAAATAATTGACAATTGCAGAGACAATATTTTGAAAATATTATTGAATATTTTTGAAATATTTGTAGCAGAAAATGAAACGAGAATAGATGAATAAAACCTAAGGACAGTAAATCTGTCAGAAATAAAAATAAAAGGGTTTGAAAATTACTTCTTTGCAAATGCAAGGTTTTCTTAATAAAAACAAAAAATTAAAAAAGTAGCCATTAACCTATGTAGATTTCTCCTAATAATTTTGGGTCAGCTCATTAATTTTCTAATTAGTAATTTCTTAGCAAATTCCAGTCCCAGTATGGCTTTGCTTCTTAGTATCTATCTAAACAGTACTCCGCAAATAACCCACAAGGTGGTACTTACGTGTGGGGAATCTTCTAGAATTTCTCTTTGTTTCCAAGGGATCACCACTACCTACCTGTGGCTCCCTGAGATGTGCTGAAAGCATAAAACACACACTAACTTCAGAAGACATATTATGCAAAAATAAAATAAAATAAAATAAAATAAAATGTAAACTGCCTCATTAATAATTTTTATTCTATCCTGAAAAGATAATAGTTTGAGATTCATTAAAGTGAACAAAACATATGATTAAAATTAATTTCTTCTATTTCTTTTTACTTTTTAAATTTCTGTTGAACTAAAATCATAAAGTTACCTATGTGGCTGGCATTATATTTTTTCTTATTATTTTATTAACATTTTTATCTTAGGGCCGCACCTGTGGCTCAAAGGAGTAGGGCACCAGCCCCATATGCCAGAGGTGGCGGGTTCAAACCCAGCCCCGGCCAAAAACTGCAAAAAAAAAAAAAAAAAATTATCTTTGGTGAAGCGTAATTGAAGACTAAAAATTATATATATTTAAGGAGCAGAACTTGATGTTTTGATATATTACACATTGTGAAATGATTACCACCACCAAGCTAATTAGCACATCCACTCACACAGTTACTATTCTTTACATTTATTTATTTGCAGAGAAGACACTTAAGTATCCAATGTAGATCTACCACATGCTAGCAAATTTTCTGTATACAATACGGTCTTGTTAACTCCAGTCAACACGCTGTGCCTTCCATTCAATCCTCAGAACTCATTCACCCTGCCTCATTGAAATCCTGCCACATGGCTCTATAAAGATCATGTCAAAAATGAGATGATTATGTTAATCAGTCTGATTTAATCATTTCACATTGTATGTCACATCATCCCATTGTACCCCATAAATGTGTATAGTTATGCTTTAATAAAAATTAAGTTTAAAGAAATGAGCATACTCACTTTATACTACAGTGTAATTTGGAATGACATTAAACCTCAGTTGTGTTTCTTCATCCTTTCTACCATTTTCACTGAAAATGAGGTGTTAGGAGAACACAGCTACAGCAGAGATGGGGCAGCCGCAGAGATGTCCTGTTCTCCTTGGGTTAGCCTGTCCTGTTCCTCTATTGTGGGTCAGTTCCCCGCTCTGACCTCTCCCTTAAGAGCTGCTCTCTTCTTTGCTCTTGTCCTCTAAAGGGAAGGCTCTGTCCTGGTATCTGTCCTCCACTGACTTCATTCTAAATCTTCTGCAATAACCACTTCCATCCCCTTCAAGTGCAGAAATGTGATAAACTTGGCTTTGTGCTTTATCGTACGCCAGATTCAAATACAAAAGCAAGAAAAATATCAGGCATTCTTAAGCATAATTGTAAAAAAATGATATTTAATTTGCATATTTTAATTTATTAATAGGTAAGCATATCAGGTTTAAATGAATCAGCAGAATATCTAAAATTTAAAGTTTCTAATTGTAGGAGTAAGGAGTATGAGAGACTAAGAAGAAAGACCTTTTTTCCCTTGGAAGAAGTAGTTTGCTAAGCAAATTAATAATGTAAAAGAAGTTTTTCTGAGCTAATTACGATCCTTTCTTTCTTGATCATTAAAGCAGTTTCCTTTTGTTAGGCGATGTTTTGTTAACCCAGTTTAGTCATGGTGACGATAATAAACCTGAATTTTTAAAGACATACGGTCTATTATTCTGTCATTATTTTCCAGAATGAATCTACAAGAACTATAAGAAATAAATAAGACTTTAAAAAATGTCTTTAGTTTTTATAAAGTGCTATTTTTTAAATCATTCTTTAAAAAAGAAAATACTTTGGAATAAAATTCAAGGTGTATGGTCTGTTGAATACTTACCAAAAGTTTGAATAACTTAACTCGAAGTAGAGCCTAAAGTTCAGACAAAATATGAGTTCAAAATACATACTGGGTCTGACTAAGATTTAATTAATTACTTTAAATTTATTTGCTTGAAATAGGTAATATCAATTAACTTAGCTCTGGACTGCCATTCACTTTCCTGGGACTTCTTTTCAGCTTTAATCTAGAATGATTTACAATCTACATCTATAAAACTTAAAAATCACATTTCAATGCATACAATGTGTTTTTGTTTTTTTTTTTTTTTTTTTTTTTCTGCCATTATAATTGCTAATCCTACAATAACTTTGGCAGCCAGGAACAGGCTCACGGTAATATGAAGGCAGGAGGGACGTGGAAGGGGTGCTGTCACTAAGGTAATCACATTTTGTAGCGCACAGTGTTGAAAGTGGGTACAAACTTGTCAGACCAATGGGAGGGGTGGCAGCAAGAGATCAAAGTCCTGTGGGGTCATGGCACTGTGGGCTGAAGGAATCCATCCGTACTGTGTTGAATAACTCCCTGCTGCAGTGCTAGAGAACAGGACTCAGTTCCCAAGGAAAACTGGCTGCCAGACATCCCACAGGCAGGTTGCACAGGTCCTGGCCAAATTCAGTTATCCAATGCAGACCCACTTGACTTGGCTTCTTAAATCTGACTTCTTCCCTCACACACAGACCCTTCAGCCTAAAGTAGGCTCACAGCAAAGCTTCAGCAACCGTGCTAAGGTGTAGAATGTGCAGTAACAGTTCATTCTAAGAACTGGCTGACACCAGAGAAAAAACATTTCCAGTTGAACCACCACAACCGTGCTCTACTGGCTCCCACTCTCTTTCCCAACTTTCTGGTAAAGTTCCTCCTATCCCAGCTTATCCTTCCCTGTGGAAGAAAGCCCCTTTCTTTCTTTCTTTTTTTTTTTTTTTCTTTTTTGAGACACTTGCAGATCCTGAGATTGGAGCTTTTTCCTCATTGTAATAATCTTTTGTACTAAAGCCTCACCTTACATACATTTAGGTGGGTTTGTATTTGACAGTCTCGAGGATGAGTCTACCTGGTCTTTCCTTGCTTCCCCTATTCTTTTATCTTCTTTGCATTCATGTGATATCCCACAGTCACCCTGGAATTGTGGGAAAATCCAGAAATAAAATGGTTACACTCAGCTCTAAACTATTTTTTGCATACTATATATACTCGAGTATAAGCCAAGTTTTTTCGGCATAAAATATGTGCGGAGTTCAGGTTTTTCACACAAATTTTGGGCCGAAAAAACTCGGCTTATACTCAAGTATATACGGTATTTTTTTTAACTCTGACTGAAATGTCCTCAACTTCATTTGTCCTGTTTTCCCTTCAAGATTTCTTCCTCCTGCAGACCTCGGCTCTCCTCTGATGCATGTGATCGGAGGAGGTGTCTGTCTATTAATTTCTTTGTTTGCTTTCAGAGCTCTTTATGCTTAGCCCTACTGGAGTTATTCTTGCACTGCCATGGATGAGAACGCCTCTATCATTTCATCTTCCCTCCTAATCTCCCCAGGGGCCTGATCTGAGCCTTGCTCATCATCATCTTCTAGGACCTAGCAGAGAGCTTCCCTGTCCTACTCATCCATTTATATTTTCTTAATGAATTGCCAAGTAAATGAAGTAATACATGCCTAGGATGCCTTATTCATTAGGACCTTGCACGCCTCATTACCCAAAACCGAAGACAAATTATATAAGAAAAACTTGTGCATCAATGGCCTGGCAAGGTCCAAAGACTAACCCAGTGCAGCGTTTATTGGGACACACTGACAAACTGGGATAAGGTGAAAGCAGTAATGTGATTTGACTGATGCTGTTAAAGATTTCCCCGCCCAGGTTAGGAGTGATGGTTTCAAAACTGAATGGAGCTCCAGTTCTGTGAGTTAAGGTGGTAGCAGTAGGTGGGTAAGTCACAGGAAGCAGAGAGACAGGGAAATCCAGCCCTGCTTATATCCATTAGCAACTTAACGTTGTGTTTCATGCTATGTTCATAAAATGGGTTACCACTCAGTCTAACACAGTGTCATAACTGTTCCTTTTAATTCCTTATTTTTGTCTTTTTCAGTTCTTCATCTGTCTTTGATCAATTCAAGCATTTGTGAATAATTCTTAATCTTTACTGTATTTTTTTCTGTCTAAATGGAACACTCAGCCTGTGCCTTTTTCTTTTGTAAATTACTTTAATCTCCTGAATAAAAACTTGTAAAGTTTTAATGAACTTCACCACCCAAGAGACTGCTTTTATTACTGTATCAAAATAATGCAGGTTGCAAAGCTAGATAATGATGAGATTGGCAAAAGGTTTTGAATGAGTTCTTTAAGTTGATTAAACTGGGCCACCTGTTTTACAAAGTTCATTTCACATCAGTATGTGTTTCATCTATTTAGTCAGGCTTAATTGATCAGTGTGTGATTCTTCTGACTTGGACAAATAGGATATGCCTTCAGTGTGAAAACAACTCAAAACGTTTGTTTATCCCATTTATTGTTCAAGGTTATTGAAAAACAATACATGTGAAGTATTAATATGACTTAAAATTTATTTCAAAAAGCTAACTATAGATATAGGATTTTATTATATTTAATGAACTGTCACATATTTTGTTGAAACTAACATTAAATTACAATAGAACCTCTGTAAATTAACCACTCAAGGGTTTGTAACAAACTGCCTAATATAGGAGATTGTCAACATAAGGAACTTTCATTGAGTTCACGCAGTGCGTGTCCAATCTATGGAAATTAGGTCAATTTAAGGAGGTGTTCAATGTAGGGTGGTGGTCAACTATGGAGATACTACCATGTTATAAAAAGATACTATAATTCTTTCTTTCTTTTTTTTTTTTTTTTTTTTTCAGCTTGTTTGGCCAGCCCTAGGTTTGAACCTGCCACCTCCAGTATATGGGGCTGATGCCCTACTCTTTTGAGCCACAGGTGCTGCCCGAGATACTATAATAATTCTTATTTCATACGTATATATTGCAATGAAACAAAATTAGCAACTGTTGAAGACGAAAAACCTATGAGCATGGGGGAAGGGGAGATGAGACAGAGAAGGAGGGAGCGGGTGAGGGAAAGGAAAAGAAGAAAAAAAAAGAAAAGAAAAGAATGACTAATTCTCTCATAAATTGAATTTAATTTTGACCATAGTACATTATTTAAACATTAACTTTTAATTGAACTTGTTAATATGTTGTTTAGGAAATTGCATCCTCATTTATAAGTGAAATATGCTTGTAATTTCCCCTTTATAATAATATATTTTCTCCAATTTTAATATCAGGTATATCCATATTAAGTAGAATGATTTTGAAGTATTTCTTCTTAATCTATTGCCTATAAGATTTGGCATGATCTGTTTTTTGAAATTTTACTTTTATTTATAAATATTAGTTGTCTATTTTTTGAGACTTTGGAAATAAATAAGAAGTTAACTGATGACTCCATACTGAATCTCAGAGTCAAAGCATTCTATAATAGACATACTCTTATCTGACAATGTGAATGTTACTTTCTTTGCATTATTATTATTATTGTTGCTTAATAGTTTGATGCACCAATTGTCTGCTTTCTTTTCTGAATATATTTATTTTCGTTCATTCTTTATGAGGTTTTTGTTTCTAGTCCTTATCGTAAACATTGGTATTGATATTATTAAATTTGAAGCTTTTTTAATTTTGTAAAGGCAAAAAGTGAGAACCTAATAAACACATGTAATATATATATATATAATACACTATAAACTGCAGAGCAATATGAAATTCCAAATGAGAAAGAAATTTTATAATAATTTTTTTTTTTTTTTTTTTAGAAACAGAGTCTCACTTTCTTGCCCTTGGTAGAGTGCTGTGGCGTCACACAGCTCACAGCAACCTCCAACTCCCGGGTGTAGGCGATTCTCTTGCCTCAGCCTGCCGAGTATCTGGGACTATAGGTGCTCGCCACAATGCCTGGCTATAGAAATTTTATAATAGATTTTTGAATACTGAATCATGTTAGATTTCATAACATAATTATTACTTCATTCTTAAAGGCTTTTGCTATTTTTTTTTCTTTTTGTTAGTTGTTATCCTTGATGTTATCATGGGACAAAATATTCCACAAAGAATGTGATACTCATGTTTGTTATGAATCCATCTTATAGTCTGGGTTTGCTATAATGAATCATGGTAAAAATGCCAGTTATCGGTATTAGTAATATGTTTTTTTCCCTCCCCCCTTCTAATCTATGTATCATCTGTAGGAGAGTTCATGGGGGAAAAAAATAAAAAGATTCCAGCATGGTATCTGCTTTCCTCTTTTGAAGATACTCGTAAGGATAAAATAGTGTGTAGAGCGTGTGTGTGTGTGTGTGTGTGTGTGTGTTTGGTGGGGAGAAGGTCATGAAAACTGGAGGCTACTTTGCTTGGTTCCTTACTTAGCTTGTGTATGTCTGTCAAAGCTAATTTTAAGCACAATCTTGGGCTAGATGAGGATGACGGACCTAGTGTCCGGGGACATAGTGCGGTACTCTTCCGTTGAGAAGAGCTAAGCTCTATTTTTCATGCTTTCTACTCCCTTGCTCAGTTACTCTAACAATAGGGTTGATGGATGAGGTAGTTTATGCCCCTTATTATATTCTTTAACCAGTATGTATTGAGTGGCAACTATAAACAAATCATTGATCTACCCACTGGGAATCTTGCAAAGGAAGGAAAAAAAAAGTAGAAAAATAAATTCTGTCTCATGAGGATTAGATTTTTCCATCTGGAGGAAGAGGTACAGGTGAAGTTTTGCTAAGCAGTACTTCCAAATCCAGCTTGGAAGCCTTACTCTGATGGAAAGCAATGACTGTGTAGCTTAGCACCACGCAGCTTTGTAAGTTAGCCTTGTGTTTTTTTTTCCATAAGGTGCAGTGCGCACGGATCATTAGAATATTTTATATATCTACAATACCGTCTGAGTATTAGTGCTACGTATTCCGTCTTTGTAAATCCAATTGTACATCATGCTAAGGTGAGTGATAAGCTGCTTGACTTCATTCCTTTTTAGTTCCTGCATCTTTAACTTATTAAGTGAAAAGATAGGAAAATTCAATTTTTATTGAGTGAGTCAGGATGAAGATTAGTCCATAATAATCGCTCCTCCCTAGGGATAGAACTACACAGAGGACATTTACTTAGTAATTGTATAAGAGGGGTCAGGCCTTCACTCTACTTTAAAAACAAAGGGGGTAATGCATGCCTGTTTTTTTCTTATTTTATCTTTTGTTAATTAATTTGATGTGTAACACCTCAACTATAGTAACTCAATGAAAGATCTATAGTACTCTTAAATTTTGCCATCTGACCACTTGGATTGTCAAGCTGCTATTTCCAGTAGGAGAGTTGAC
This sequence comes from Loris lydekkerianus, assembly GCA_963574355.1. Lineage (NCBI taxonomy): Eukaryota > Metazoa > Chordata > Mammalia > Primates > Lorisidae > Loris > Loris lydekkerianus. The sequence continues at coordinate 15,189 of CAUYPK010077108.1, forward strand.
AGGAATATAAGGACCAATTCGCCTCCCTTTTCTCCCCCTGCCTCCTTCATCCATGAGTATCTTCCTTTCTATCAGTGCTATAGGCTCTTGGAAGACCTCAGGCTCACTGAGCCAAATTTCCTGGGACACCTGCTAAAAGTTTCCCCCTTACATCCCTCAAAGAGAGAAAAAGCCACACAGGCAATATTCTGCTATAGTTCAACTGTGTCTGACACATGGAAAGAGTTAAACTGTTAACTAGTGTGATGAAAATGTGTCAAACGGTCTATGAACCAAGTGTATGGTGCCCCACGATCATATTAAGGTACACAGCTATGATTTAATAAAAATTAAAAATAAAATAAAATAAAATGAATTTTAAAAATAAATTAATGAATATACAAACAAGCTTTTCTGCAGAAGAATATCACATTAGTAGAAGCTGAAGACAAGTCAGTGCTAATTATTGACTTAATTATAGAGATGCTATTTTTCACTGAATTCTTCTAAAATTTGATATAAGTTCCAACACTTTTAAGGAAGCCTACTATCTTTGCATTTATGACCTAGCACTGAATGGGAAGGTAAAAAAAAAAAAAAAAAAATCAGAAGAAACCAGATTGACATGAAGTGTTGGCAGGTTAGTGTACAAAGGACCATGTCCTCCACAAACACAAAAAGTGAAGAAGTTAAGTTGACAGTGAGGAGAATGGGAAGTTACAGGCTTGTGAATCGTGCTGGTGAATGTCAAGAATAAAGAGAGGCAATCTGATGCTAGAACTGAAAGTGAAGTTAAAAAATGGGATTGTTGGACGGAGCCTGTGGCTCAAAGGAGTAGGGCGCTGGCCCCATATGCCGGAGGAGGCAGGTTCAAACCAAGCCTCAGCCAAAAAATGCAAAAACAAACAAACAAACAAACAAAAAAACAAATTGTTTCTATGACTGCTGCTTCAGTCACAAATTAGGAAGGTACATGAAATATTTGCCTTAGCTTTTCTGCTAAGGAAGAGACTGAGTATACGAAAGACTAGAAATCTAGTGATTTTCTTAGTTCTTGCCAATAAAAAGCCTGGCTTCGCGAACATTTTTGTATGCATAAGTGACTTGAAAATAAGGGTTCTTTCATGGTTTTTTTTTTTTTTTTTTTTTTCAGTTCTCTCACACTCACTGTAGATATATAAACACATTAAAATTTTAATTTGAGGATTCTGTTGAAATACTGGTTTTGAAACATTAAAATAGAGACCAGGGCAGTGGCTCATAGTTGTACTCCTAGTACTCTGGGAGGCTGAGGCAGGTAGATTGCTTGAGCTCAGCAGTTCAAGACCAGCCTAAGCAAAAGTGGAACCCCAACTCATAAAAAAAAAAAAAAAAAAAGAAAAGCTAAAACATCATAACTTGTAATATTATAATTTATTTTATTTATAATCTTGACAAAGGTATATGTGAATATAGCCTATGCTAAGGAAGAATTTTCTATTTGCTAGTAATTGGTAATATTATAGATGCCATTTCTCAAGCCATAGCAAGTGTTTTTTTGTATATGTAAAATATCTAAATACTATTAGCCATTCATAAAGTAAGATGTTAACAATGGAACATTTCTTTGCCTTACTTTTTAGTTTTGATGTTTAAATAATTTTCTAGGACACTATTTCAGAAAGGAAAATCTAAACCTGAGGAAATTATGACATAACATATTTAAATATTAATATTCTTAAAATTGCTTTAGCAGAATTCTAACTGCAACTTATACTAGATCTATTAAAATTCCCTACGTAAATGCAGCTAATATTTTCGTTATTTTTTTTAAGTTGATTTCTCCTTTTACTAGCCCTATTATGTTTCAGTAACTGAAGAATAAAAAAGCTACTTTGGTCATTCAAAACTTATGTTATAGGGGGGAAATAGATGTCTTATGTAACTACCGTATATACTCGAGTATAAACCGAGTTTTTTTGGCACAAAATTTGTGCCGAAAAACCCGAACTTGGCTTATACTCGGGTCATACAGGTTATTTGATTCAGTGTGCGCACACCTAATCAAATGCACAGTCTCCAGTCATCTTCTGCGTCTTCTGCCGTATGTTTGGACATACAGATGATGATGAGGAGGAATCCAGTTTTGAAGGATTTTAACCTCTGTGATTTCGCTTGATAACCTGTTAAGCTACGGTTTTCTGCACTTTATTTAAAGTTTTAAAGTTGTTGTTGCTAGTTTACAGTTTTTCTTTAGCAATAAATATTGAAAAGCATTTAACCTACTGATTCCTCAATTAATGTAATTGTTTTGGGTATATATTTTTATTTTTGA
>CAUYPK010077110.1:0-24994 GCA_963574355.1 Loris lydekkerianus
GCTAGAGGAAGGAGGTAAGAGAGAGAGGGGAAAGAGGTGCTTGGTTCTTTTTAGCAATCATTTCTCATGAAAACTGATAAGAGTAAGAACTCACCAAAAAAAAAAAAAAAAAGCAGTTAAATCAGGTCGAGGTCCAATATAACTGGCTTATTAACCAAGAATCTAACTATTATTCTTCACCGCCCTCCATAGCACCAATGATGGGTAAGATTCCCAAAACTGGGACAACCTAAGACAGGATATGGAGAGGCTGCATGGTGGATTACATTCATTGTACCCAAAGACGGGTAAGATCACTCTGCCTTCAGTCAACCTAAGACAGGGACCAAACCATTGATGTTTGTATCCCCATGATGGGTAAGACTGAAACTGCAAGAGCAGGCAACCTAAGACAGGGGCTATATTTTTCCGCCATACAAAAAACAAAAGAGGGAATTGTTGGGCCCTGCCATGTGCCTGAGGCCTAGTGCAACTTCCCGAGCCTGACTAGAAGCGGATCCATCGAGCTACTTCCGCGTAGCAACGACTCAGCAAGGCCCGGCCTGAAACTGCCTCTACCTAGATAAAGCCAATGTGGTACCATGCCACTGGCCCGACCCTGTCACTCACCTCTTCCCCCGCCTTCTTTCCCTGCCCCTTTTCCACAATAAAAAAATAAATAAATTCAAAAAAAAAAAAAAATTGTCATTGTCTTTTAGTTATGGGTGGCTACTCATATTGAGACCAATCAAGACAGAATACACCTCAACAGTCTGTTATTTTGTATTGAGGCCTGAGCTTTCATTAAAAAAAAAAAAAAAAAAAAGAGAAAGAAACTGCAAATAGCCCTATGTGACATGGTAAGTCAGAGGAGCATTCCAGAACAAAGTCTCAGACCCCTGAACTGGAGTCCTTTGTTTGAGCTAGAATAACTTTGCTCTGCTCCTCCTATTGGCTGAAGGTCCCGGGCCAGGGCCCTGACCTGACATGCACAGGGCGACACACCTACCTGTGTGCACCAGCGTGCAGATGCGCTCACTCTCCTCCCGGCCCCGCACGCTGTTGAGGCTGATCTCATACTCTGTAGCTGGAAACAGCCTGGTGATGGTGAATTCTGTCACAGTGTTGGGCACCACCGAGCTGTCTAGTCGTCCCACTGAAGAAGAGTGGAACCCACAGTTAAAGTTCAGCAGTTCAGCGTCTCTCTCAACAACGGATTCTGTGGTGCGGTCTACACAGGGACTTCCGGTAGCATTTTGCCATGAAGCCCAGATGTGTGGGACCCAGCACACAGTGGGGACAGGTAATAAATGGCTCATGGGCTGGGAATATTGGAGTTTGAAAAGATTGTGGATTCCAGTCTCTCTCTTTCATTTTATGGGCTTTTAGAGCAAAGAAAATTAAGCTGTCTATGGAGTGGTTTTCTAACTGGCTGGTATTCTCTGAGGCGATTACATTATGGCAGTTAGAGGGCATGGCCGCAAGAAATGGTCCATGCAGCCCAGAGACAGGGTGGCCTGGAAGCTATCTCACTCCTCACTGGAAGTGAACGTGCCCTCTAGTCCATTAACAATGCTGTATGTGGCGGCAAGAACTGGCAAGAGGCAGGCAATGTCTGGGCCAACTTCCTCTGACTCATAACTTGGCTGAAGTGACAGAAATAGGACCACGTCACTGTGGTCCCCTCCAAGGCTCCATCTGTCTCTGCTGTCTCTTTAGCCATCTTCTTGGATTCTACTCTTTGACTTCATTCTCTTGGGGAAGTGCATGTGATCCCAGCTCTTGGCAGATTCTTTTAGGGCTCTTTGTTTCTCATTATACTGCCTGTGTAGTGGTGACCAGCCACCTCTGCTGGTGAAGGACCTGCTGTCTGCATGAATGCAATCAAGCCTTTTCTGATGGAGCATGCCACAGAGAGGGGGAGAAGCATAGGCAGGGGTTTTGACGTCTGTGGGATATGCTAGTTCTCCCATAATAATCTTTGCCCAACTCCAAATCCCAGTCATTCTTAGGAAACCTAATCAATTTACCTTGGGTAGGTCGATATGACACTCGGTAGTAATCAAAAGGTGCAGCAGGAGGGCTCCAGGAGACCATCACTGAGTCCTTGGTCACGTTGCTAATTGTGATGTCTTTGGGGGGATCAATTCCTACAAGGACCCAGGGGGTTAAGCACAGTGTGAAAAAGGAACTCCCATCTCTGATTTTATGCTGACCAAGAGCCAATAGTGTCCCAAATTTAGATAAGAACTTACATTCTTATCTAAATGCTCTATCCTTAGATAGAGCATTATGGTCAGGCTGATAATCCACCCAAGACCTTACAGGTGTGACCAAAGCATTTTAACAACATGAAACCACACCAATAATGTGTGTCCCTGGGAAGCAAATATTACCCATCTGTAGGTCAACCAGGAGCTTTCCTGTAAGTTTGTAGATTTTGTTTTAAACTAGGAATAACAGCCATTTTCTCTGGAGGAACTTGTCTTAGATAAACCCAATTCTGTCTTTATCTCTGATTTTTTAGCAGCCATCTTTGGTTCAACTTCAATGTACAGGGATTTCAGAGTACGAGTCCAGAACAAATCCACTTTTCTAAATTGTATTTTATTTATGCTGTACACTTTTCTTTTGACTGCTAGGGGATTATGGGATTGAATCAGCTGAGTACCTAATCTACTTGTTCAGTTTGTGAGTTCTCATTAGTATTTAGGAAACTACCTAAGCATACACATTCTTACTCACACGCACCTCATATTTGGGTTTGTATTTGGGAAGGATAAGATGAGACTGACCCAATTCATCTCAGAGTGTGTGTGCTTTCCAAGCAATGGGCAAATCAATCCCATTCTCTGAATGCCAAGTCACTACACAGTTGATGCTAGTCCCATGTGGTTCTGAGGAGGCATGTCCCAGTGTCCTTGCTGGGCAGTGAGAAGATGGCTCTCCAGAATATGAACAGATGTCTCTTCACTGTAGAGGGATTCCTCTTGGAAACTAGCTTGCTCCAGGGTTTTCTCCTAGGCTGGTAGCAGGAAGACCTTTTGATTGATGCATTTAAGCCTTTACCTCCTCAATACAGTGGGTCTGTCCTGCCTTCCAAATGAGAATTCCCCACCTAATGAAATTTCCCACCTACGCAGCACTGGAAGAAGCAGCTATTTCAGAACAGCTCTCATACCTCTCCCCTTTAGCCAGAGAGGCACTCCCTTAACTCCCTGGGTGTTTCTCTTTTTAAATCCATCAACTTGTCAAAGGCACCCGTGAGTACCCCTTCACCACCTGCTGTCAAGTCCTCCAGCCTCACCTGTGGTGATGGAGCCCATGATGGGCTCAGAGGTTACTGTGCCGTGGACAGCCATCAGGTTCACGATATACTCAGTGGCTGGCTGCAGGCCTGTCAGCACAGCATGCCTCTTGGTGGCATCTAGGGACACCTCCGTCATCTCCTCCTCCTCATCCCTGGGACTATAGTTGAGAATGAGTCTGTCTGCTGGGGGAGATGGGTCACTCCAAGTGATGTTCACACTAGAGGAGGTCACATGAGAAAAGTGCAAGTGGGAGATGGGGCGGAAGCCTGCAAAGAGGAGGAGAGGGACGAACCGTGTGTGAGAAGAGGTGCTGTGGGTTAGATGAGCCATCTGGCTGAAGGGATTCACCTTCCTTGCTGATAAGGGTCCACCCCTGACTTTCCATCCTGCCCTCTCCAGCTTTTGCAAGCCATATACTGAAACGTAGATTCTGGTAAAATCAAAAATGCCTCAGTGAGTCATTCAAAATACAGACCAAGGATCTAAAGTCTCCATCCTGGAAGGCATTTGACATCACCTCCTCTCCGTGGCACACTCCGGCATTAGCACAGCAGGCAAGATGGACAGAATGGACCCATCTACCATGGGTCCAGGCAAGCAGCACCCTGCTCCCCTTGCCCCTTTGTTTCTACACCTTCCCGCTCAATGTGCTTATTAGTTTTCCCTCTACCTGGTGTTTTACCCATCTCTTCTTCCTCCTTTCTCTGAAGAAAATGCGGCTTCAGAAGAGTGGGTTGCCCAGATGGCAATCTCATGCTAAGATCTATGGATCCCTTAACACAGCTGGGATTTCTGCCACCCTGGTACCTGTGAAGGCGTCCACGGTGGACTCCAAGCTTTGCTGCCGACCCCTCTCAGCAGTGACGGAAATGATGTACTCTGCCCCAGGCTCCAGATCTGTCAACGTGTATGAGGTCCTGTCCTTGGGCACAGTGACCTCTGAGGTGATTCCAGAGGATGGTGTAAAGGTGATTCGGTAGTGGTCAATGGGGCCAGTGGCCTTGGTCCAGATGAGGGAGATGGAAGTCTCTGAGGAGGCCGTCACCATGAGGTCTCTGGGACTGTCAAGTTCTGTGGATCAACATAAGTGGCCTGCTCTGGATAGGTTCCCCCGGAGGGTCAGTATTTACGGGCCCACCCTGTGTGTTTCTAGCTATCAGCTGGCCTGTTGACCATGAGCACGAGCTTGTTGTTGCTGACCCTTGTCCCACAGTTTTCTAAGCACCTTCCCTCTGAAAGATGAATAATCTTCAGGAAGGCATTGTTAGCTCTGGTCCCACTGAAATATGTCCACCTCTGGGACAAAGCTGCCTGCTGCTTTTCAAACTCACTGTATTCATTTTCTCTAGGCCTTTCTCAGCAAGCCAAGCAGAGCAAGGCAGGAGCCACAGTCACGTAGGGATATGCGATACCCCCTTCCCCCCAATCACCTTGAGGCCATTTTGACTTGTCTAACCATGGGTGTGCAGGCGACCGTATCTGGGGAGTCTGAGGACCTTTTTTACATGGTCCTCTAGAGAGGTAGTCTATGCTAGACTGAGCTTTGGGACAGGGCTTGGTCTGAAATCCCCAGCCTCGCCCAAGTTGATTATACCCAAGCTACTGGAGCAATTTTGAAATTTACGCAGGAATTGGAAGCAAAACTGCTGGATCTTATGTGGACCTTTATTCTGCCTTTGGACTTAATAGAATGTTCTGGACTTAATGGAATGTTCCTCACTCCAGTGGCCTTTTCCATGGCTTTTGTGGTGCAGAGTGAGGCATCCTCCACTCCACGTAGGCACCAACCTACTTGGGATTTTCCACATCTGCTTTGCACAGCTCTGGGCAGCCCTGGAGGTCATGGGGCTTCCTCCTAGTCCCCATAGGACTATGGGGAAGATGGTGGGACTCCATCCTGCATATCAGGTTTCAGAGATTTGGTATGGGAGAAATATTGTTACTAGGCTGACAGTTGTCACCATAGACCTGTTCACTGGGGTACATTGCCTTTTGATTAATTTCTGCCAGGACTAATTGACTAATTCCAAGCCTTTGTGGCCTCTGGGACTATAAAGCTAAGCCAGTCTTCTTCCTTCCCCATCCTCCTACTCACCAGTCCTGGCGTTCATGGTGGCTGGCACACTTTGCTGCAAGTCCATGACGGCAGATATTCCAACTCCATACTCAGTGCCAGGTACCAGATCTATAGGCAGATGGAGAAACAAACATTCTGTGTGTGCATTTGGGACAAGGAAAGATGAAAGGAGGGCAGAAAAGAATGTTAGATTTATGTTCATATCTTGTGTTTACTCCTCCCTGAGCCCACTCCTAATATTACTCCTAATTATAATTTCACTGCTTAGGAAATCCATACCACGTCAATAGGATGAACTGGCTGGCACAGAGCTTCCTCTTTGCTGCCCGTCTCCCTGGGGAGGCAGGGAGGCTGCCCTTGCCAGTAACCTTTAGAAGTGTGTACCCCTGTGTACTTAGAGTCTCAGGGTGGCTAGAACCCATGAAGTGAAATGATTTCTTGCTTAGATTGTGAATTGGGGGAGTAGGTAAGTGAAAGGGGCAGTGTGGACACAGGCCTTCCCTGCATTTCTTGCATGTTATATATGAGAACCAAGCTATGCCTTTTGTAGGTAGGTGCTGAGGCCACATGGGGACTCCTGGGTACCATCTAGGGAGCAACAGTGGATGGCTGTTTTTCTGAGCAGAGCTGTCAGCCTTCCATGTAGTGGTGTGCAGAATCCTGGTGTTGGCTCCCCACTGAGCTCAGCAATTCTGGCCGCAAGGTATCCAAAGCTCTGGATCCCATTTCAGGGTGGCTGCCGAGGGAGTTCAGGAGGACGGAGGAAATGTAAAACCTGTCTAATTCAAGGGTGTACTCCTTTCAGTACAGAGGATCTCTGAGAGGTCCCAGAATATCTGCACTCCCCTGGGTTCTCTCCCTACCCTCTTCCAAGTTCATTTTCAGATCAACCGATTTGACTGGTATATGAGTTTCCCATGGCTGCTGTGACAAATTACCACTGTTTAGGGGGCTCACAGCAACACACATTTATTATCCTATAATTTGGAAAGTCTAAAGTCTGAAATGGCTCGGCAGGGCTACATTTCTTCTGGAGGCTTGAGGGGGAGGATCCATTATTCTCCTTGGCCTTTCTCAGTAAGCCAAGCAGGGCAAGGCTTGGCTCCATTACTCTGCCTTTCCCAACTTCAGGAGGCTGCCTGCATTCCTTGGTTTATGGTCCCTTAAACCATCTTCAAAACCAGCAGCTTGGCATTATCACATCTGTTTCTCTCTCTGACTTTGGCTGCCATCGTCACGTCTTCTCTGACTCTGACCTCCCTGCATCCATCTTAGAAGGATTCTGGTGCTTAACGGAGCTTACTCAGATTGTATGGGATAATCTCTCCATCTCAGTATCATTAATCACAACTGCAGAGTTTCTTTTGCCAGGTAAAGTGGCATATTCACAGATGCTAGGGATCAGAATGTGGAATATTTGGGAACTATTAGTCTGTCTACCACAACTGGCATCAAGCTGAGGTTGTAGAAAATGTAACAAATCAAGTTATCACCCCCAGGGGTCCCCCAAGGTCTGTCTGAGTCCTTCTGGTAGCTCTTGGACGGTTTTTTGTGGGCTTCCCAGCATCGTGGCTTATTACAGTGCTTTTTCTTCATGTACACAATATCTGTGCTTCTCAAAATTAAATATATTTTGTAGCCTCATCCCAACTCTGTGAGGAAGGTGGCATGGGCAGTTTTTCCCATCTATGTCGTCTACCTGTGGTTGCCTTTACAAACTACTGCAAATGGAGTGGCTTAAGATGACATAAATTTATTCTCCCACAGTTCTGAAGTCTAAAAGTCTGAAATCAAGGTGGGCTGTGAACCCCCTGAAATCAAGCAGGGCTGTGATCCCCTGAAGGCTTTAGGAGGGAGGCTTGCTTTCTTCTGGCCTCTGACATGGGCTGGATCTTCTTGGCATCTTTGGCTAGCAGCGGCAGCACCCCAGCCTCTGCCTCTGTAGCTCTGTGGGCTCCTGCCCTGCCCCTGACTGTTATCATTTCCTGCTCTTGTAAGGACACTATTGCACTGGATTTAGGGCCCACCCTAATCCAACTTGACCCCATCTTAACTCGATTGCATCTATAAAGACCTTATTTCTAAATATGGTCACACTCACAAGTTCTGGGTAGATAATAATTTTGGTGGGACTGCTATTCATACAGTATATCATCTTTTTATAAAAAGAAATCGTGGCATAGAGTAAGTCAGTGACCAACTAGAGATGATCTCAGGCCTCTGGTGTCAGGGTTCAGGCTCTTGGGAGGATGTGGATGCCTCTATACATCCTCCTCCCTCACTAGCTCTCCAGGGTGGCTGTCACTGCCCTCTAAGTTTGAAAGAAAATGCCTTAGTAACCTTTCCTTAACACGTGGTTTGCTTTAGCCAAGGGAAGTGCTGCATGGTAGCCAGAGGGCTCCGCGTCCTCTTTCCCAGCAGGACTTTAGTACAGCCCACACAATAAATACCCCAGACCTGAGTACAGCAGAGCTCTCCAGGTCTCACTGGCCAGTTTCCCTTGAATGAATGCAGTCCCAGAACCCTGTCTGGGCCTTTCTTGAACAAGCCCCATGTTTCTCCCAACCCTTAGTCCTTTCTTTCTCTAAAAAGGAGGCAACACCCGTGGAGGTAAACTTTGAAGTTTGACGGACTTTTAAGTCTGACATACATACGTGAATATTCAGGCTCTGCCACCTTCTACCTATGTGACTTTTTAAAAAATTTTTTTTTTTTAATTAAATCATAGCTGTGTACATTAATGCAATCATGGGGTACAATGTGCTGGTTTTACATACAATTTGAAATATTTTCATCAAACTGGTTAACATAGCCTTCATGGCATTTTCTTAGTTATTGTGTTAAGACATTTATATTCTACATTTAGTAAGTTTCACAAGTACCCTTGTAAGATGCACCATAGGTGTGGTCCCACTAATTACCTTCCCTCCACCCATCCTCTTCCCTCCCCTCACCTATGTAACTTTGATGACTTAATATCTTTCAGCCTCAGTTTCTGTAGAATGGGAATAATAACAATATCAGAGGGTCATTGCAAAGATTAAAGAACAGTGCCTGGCGCATAGTGATAGTAGCCAGTATTTTGTTACCTTGCACAGAGAATGGTTCTAGGATATTGAGTCTTCTTTTAATGAGTGGTCTCCTCTGCTACCAAAAATGCCCTAGGCAGGTATAGGCTGGTCTAAATACACCTGTTGTGGTCAGTGGGGAGAGACTTATTCTCTTGGCTCTGATGGAAGCCAGTGATTCAGAGAGCCCAGGTGTCAGTAAGGAGCTGGCCCTGACAGGGCTCAATACCCGTCTCTAGACTGAGTAGGTGATTGCAACACCCCCAGATCCATTCGAAACGCTCACTTATCTCTGTCAGTGTGTTTGGTGAGTTGCAGGTACATCCTTGGTTGGAGAAATTAGATTACCTTTGGGACATAAACTACTTTTCTCAAGCAACTGATTGAGATCTTCAATTGCCTATAATAAAGTAGAAATTCTCCAACCTAGATGAAGGGTGACAGATTGAGGGAGTAAGACAGAAATCACATGTTGCCAAATAGATGTAACATGTAACATTTTCATCCAAGTTTCTTATTTATGAAGCTTAAATGGAATGTTCAATAATTTACAACAGAACCATCCTCTCCCAGAAAACTGCACAGCAGAATTTAATGCACTCTCTTCCCAGGTTCCCTGTCTAGGGGATGGGGAAGTAGGACTCACTTATAGGTTGGTGCCTGCTGCTTGCCTTTGATTTTCAGCAATTTTCTTCTTCTGCTAGAAGTGACTTGCTACTCTTTGCCAGCAGGTAAAATACACTTCTGCTGGAAAAGAAAATGTGTAACGGAGGCATAGCTAGCACGCTTGTATATCAGCACTTCGTGTTCTCCTAGGGAATTTCTCACTTTTTAAAGATCCCATTGCTCTCTGTCAATGCTCCCTTTATCTTTCCATCCAACTCCGGCAAGTGGTAGCATATAAATGGCTGAGTTCCCTTTCTTAACAACAGCTCAGAAAATTCATCCCACAGGAAGCCACCACTCTCCATTCCTTATAGAACATCCTTTGTGCCGCCTAGAGGTTGATGATTTTCTCAGTTCTTTCATCTCACACCCATTCTTCTCAGAACCCCTAAAGCACACACCTATCCACTCAACAAATTTTATTGAAGGTCTCCATGTTAGGCACAAGACTGTGCACTGGGGGTACCAGGGTGAGCTGAGCAGATATTGTTCTTCTGGGGATAAAAAAGAAACTGTACTGAAAAAGTAAATTCATTATTTAGTGAGCACTCACATGCCAAGCACTGAGCTACACGCAGCAGGTAATCTAGAGGAACAGCGAAGGAGGGGAGAAAGGAGAAAATGAGGGAGACTTTCTGAATGTCTGATGGTAAAGAGCTGCACAGCTATAAGTAAGCTTCTCAGAGAGTCACATGTGGCGTCTTACTTGGTTCCTTAGAAGCTCTGCTGAGAAAATATGTCTGAGGAGCAAACAGAGGCTCAGAGAAGTCCATCCCTTGACCAAGGCCACAAAACTAATACAGTAGACCCTCCATAGCTGACCATTTCCCTCATTGACCACCTCTTTACATTGACCTAATTTTCATAGACCGGACATGCCCACATGTACGTATCAGTACAGTAGGCCTTGCTGCTTATGTTGATCACCACTGTGTGTTGACCAGTTTGTTATAGTCCCTTGAGTGGTCAACTTACAGAGGTTCTACTGTACATGATAAAACTAGATAGAGAACCCAAGCCTTTTGTTTTTTCTGACATGTCATGGCATGGCGCCTGTCCTTGAGTCTTCCAGATTAGTAGAGGTAAGTGGAGGAAGTGTATTGGAATGTGAGAATTATTTATTGTCAAATTGGGAGCTGTTTCAAAGGCAGGATGAGATCAGTATTGGCTAGGGTAGCCAGAGAAGGCTTCCTAAGAAGGAACTTGAGTTGGACCTTGAATGGTAGCTAAGATTAGAAGAGGTGGAGGGAAGGAAACATGGAGTTCTCTGTGACCAGAAAGAGGCCTGGAGAGCAGTCTTAGATTGATGAGGGCCAGACAGAAGGAGAGCTAGCATGTTCTGTGCACTCCAAGGAGTGTGGCAACAAAGGTGTTATGATTCAAGTCCCCAGTTAGGAAACCTATTTCTCATGCTTGCTGCTGCTTGTAGGGAAATTGGTAGGGAAAAATCCCAAACTGAGATTACTGTCTCTTGCCAAAACATGAATAAGACACGTGGGATTGGTAGGCTTGGTTGGGTCCAGGTGGATGTGTGGAAACACGGACCCTCTCCAACTCTAAGTCTCTAGACTCACTTCCCACGTGTTCCAAGTCTGTCAAACTGGGGTTAGAGATTTGGTTGGTCCTTTTGCATGGGACACCTATCTTCACAGAGAGGGATAGACTAAGGCCCTTATCCCCAAGGAACTTATAGTCGATTTCTTAGTTTTTATAGCAATTGTGTTATTATGTTGTTGTTATTATTGTCATAAGATAAATATGCCCCTGAGAGGGGCTGCCTGGGTTTGGAAGAGTCCATGGAGGATTGTTTGGCGGAAGAGCACCCCAGGCAGAGGAAACAGTTTGTGCAAAGGTAGATCTGGCAAAATAATTCATGAAAACCAAGAACCTGATATAGGTTCCCATAACAGGGAAATTTTCCAACAGTGGAACTTGGAGACCAGAGGTTTTATAGATGGAGTAATATTTCGATTTTCCCAGAGCTCCTGAAGTCACACCACATAGACAATTCAGTTTTAGTTAAATGGAGATCCAGTCTCCCAGGCTTCCTACTCTTTTGGGTTATAGTGGGTGCTTCTTCAGGGCTCCCTGAATGCATCAGCCTTTCAAGGACATCTGTCTGCTCTTGTGGACAATTTTCAATTATCAAGAGAAGTAGTCAATCCCATCTTTATTTTATGGAAGGGATTGGCACAACAAACCTGTAATTAATAAGAAAATACTGCCACTAAGGACCATTCTCAACTGCCAGTGAAATCAGTGAGACACATGCCTCATCAGCCCCGGTCCTACAGGAATGTCCCTTTTGGGGGTCTTTACTATAAACAAGCACTCCCTGCTGAAGATGTGTGGCTTTTCTTCTGGGCCCCTTTCCCCCAGCCTTTGACACAAATGAGGGATAGACTCCTGTAGTCTGAGGGGAGGAGGCGAGTGACGTCTCGGCTCTTTCCCTCCTCCTTTTCTAGTGGGGTGTCTGCAGCCCACTCACACCTTCCTGCCCCCGAAGGTGACACCACATTTAGAGGCTGCCTTACCAAAGTGACCACTTGGGGTCACTGTGACTTCACCCAAAGGAGGCTGAGCACAGTCCCGCCCAGACCCCTGGGCTCAGTGCCTGGACCCCTCCTCCTCAGAGGAGCCTGGGGGCAGAGGAAGCCTGGCACTGGGTTTGGCCTGGTGCGCTGGCACGTCAGGGGAGGGCAGACAGGGTGAGGTGGACATCAAGTGCCTGGGTCAGAGTTACTTTGCCAGCTGGACTCCTTCTGGGGTCTCACATTTCCTGATGGAAAATCTTCCTGTGGACAAGCATGCTGCCTGCCCAGGCACCTAGTGCGCCTTGAGGAGCCTACCTTCTCACCAGTAGACACCCATTTGACCCTGGTGAGAAAATGTGGAATTTGGTAGGTGGCCGCCATTCCCTATCTCCCAGTAACCAGAGACCTTGAAGGTGTCAACTCCCAGAGCTGACTGGGATGTCCTTGCAGATATCAGCCTTCTGCGTGTGACTGTGTGCGAGGGTATGTGAGTCTGTAGAGTGTATGTGTGTGTGTGCATACAAGAGTGTGTGTGTGCATGAGCATGTATGTGAGTGGATGTGTTTGTGCTCACATGCATGTGTCTGTGTGTGTGCATGCATGTGAGTGTGTACATGTGGGTATGCATGTGTGAGTGTGTATCACATGTGGCTGGCTGTAAGGCTTTGTTTCCTTGCAGCCCTGTGTGGTATCATGTCTGTAGTAAACTTTCAACTTCAGGGTTTCCCTGGCCCTGTTAGCAGTTTTTCTGATGAGCAACTTATTGGCTGGAGATAGAGGCAGCTGTGTGGGGAGAGGTGGCTGATTGGCCATCTGAGGCACTCCACCCCCACGTGGAGTGCGTGAGGGATTCGCTGAAGGGCTCTGGGTGGCTGCGTGGGAGCACAATATTCACAGGGCCATGGAGGAGAGCTCCTTTTGCCTTGTTTTCTGGCCATGGGGATCCTCAAGTATGGGTGCCTATTGGTACAGAGGATGGGGAGGGAGATTGTGGGTGGCTGAGGGCACACCCCTCCCCTCCTGTTGAAACACTGCAGCCACCCGCCTTTCCAGGGACAGGTTAGAGCCGTCACCTCAGATATAAGGTCAGAGGTGTGTTCCCAATTTGCTTTCATCCTAGGCAGGGAAGCTGATTTTGTTGGACCAAATTCCAATCAGGGACTGAGGCCCTTTCCTTCCCTCCCTCCACTAGGCATTTTCTATATGATGAATTCTTTTTGTGTTTTGTCTAAGAAGCAGAGTGGTGTGGCCAGTCCCCGTTAGTGCCAGGTTCTAACCCAAATGAGCCTGCAAGGTGGGACTCCTGGACTGTAGGTATGGTACACAGGTAAAGAAGGTGTCATCCAGGCTAAAGGCTGAGCCTGAAAAAAAGACTTCAGTGACTCAGAAGCCACCAGAATAGAGAGAAAAAAAAATTATTGTAGATGTTGAATCTGTTGTTCAGAAATGTACTCAAAAGAGAATTCTCTGGGCATTACCTATAGAGAAAATGGGGGGAAATGTTTGGTATTTTTTGCCCCAACCTGGGGTCAGTGCAGCAAGGAGGAAGCTGGGAGGGGTTCCCTGCTATGGAATGATCCAGAGACCCATGGAGTCAGGAAGGGCCTGTATCCCTCAGTGAAGAGGTAGTTGGCAGCCTTGGAGACCAGGGCTTTTACAGGGAATAGCACATACAGGTGCCACGAAGCTGTAAGTGTTGAGAGTCAGCTGGGAGAATAAACAGGACCCAACTTCATGCCAGGTAAAGGCCAGGCTGCTATTGTCCCAGGTCTGAGCTTTGAGGGGATTAAGAACAATAAAAAATCATGTGGATATTGAGTGCTCACTGCATTACAGTCTCCATCTGAAGTACTTATGTAGAGAGACATACATACAGTCTTCACAGCAACTCTATGAGGTAGACAGGAGGTCCTTCAGATGAGGGACTGGTGCTCAGGGAATTTAAGAAATGTGCCCAAGGACACATATCCACGAAGCCGGTCTCAAACCTGACTTGAGTGAATTCCAAAGTCATGCTCTAAGTGAGCAATTCTTGCATATAAATGAGCATAAGTTACTTAGGAGGTTTCTAAAGTGCAGGCCCAGATTCACCAGTTCTGGGGGGAAGAGGGCTCAAACATCTCCCCGGGTGATTCCTGTGTGGCTGTTCTGCACACCACACGGGTGGAAGGAAGGTTCTACACCCTGGGCTGCAGGGATTGAAGGAGGTCATCTTGAACCACCCATCACCCTCTTTCTTCTTCACTATCATCATCTACTTGCTGAGTTGTTTACTACATTAGAAGCGTTACCTTAAACTCATTCCATATATCGACTCATTAAAGTCTCATGCCACTATGAGGTTAAGAAGTATCATTCAGGTTTACCGATGAAGAAACAGAGGCTTAGAAAGATCCAGTCAATTGCCCCAAATCGCATAAGAAATGGCGAGCCTGGGAATGGAGTTCAAAGTCTGGGCTCTTAACATTTTGCAAAGAGCATCGAAATCAAACTGGGACTTCCAGGGTCTGAACGCAGGCCTTGGAGGCTGAAGACTTTCTTGTTTTAGGCTCTATGTTGGGGAGTGGGAGGGAAAACACAACTTCCTAGAGTTAGAATCAGTCTTCTCCCTATTTCCCCCTTCCCTTGTTCACGGTCTTTTCTTCTCTTTCCCTGGAAACCTCAGCAAAGAGCCAACAATCCTCACAACTAGCATCTCAGCACGTATGAACAAATCTGATTTTCTCATGTACCCCTATGTATTCTTATAATCCCTCCTTAAATAACGTAAAGCTATTTGCCCTTATAAATCTCCCAGCAGTGAGCTCCCTGGGATAATTATGGGTAACATATATATTAATATATTAATGTATAATGTAATATAAATTAATATATTAATGTATAATTATGTATAATATATGTAATTATGTGACCTCCCTAGGATATTTATATGTGATTTATATAATTCTATAACTTCATAAACCCAACTCTAACACAAAAAAAGTGTTAATTTCCCCATTCTTTACAAGTCTGTGGCATTTAAATTTGGATTATTCCTTACATTTTACTTTGTTAATAAAAGCAGCCGTGTAATGGTGGCCATATCCCTTGTTTGTGTTGTGAACTTGGGCAAGTTTTCAAACTTCCTGAGCTTTGGTTTTCTCATCCATAAAATGGGGGATGCTATAGTACCTACCTCGTGAGGAAGATTAAGTAAGGCGTAACTACGTGAAGGGATCAATGAATGTAGAATGTTCTTTTTTCCTGGTGGTGGAAAATTATAACAAAGAGGTGACTGGATCCTCTCTCTCATGATTTTATGGTATATCTTTCATCTGAATAAGTAGCTGTCATTTTTATATAATTGCTAATTAGAAAATTAGCCTGAGGCTCCAGGCAGGAATGGGCTGTGCTTAGAATCAGTTCCCTCCTGTATCTTCTGAGGGCTTTTTGTTTAGCTTAATTTTTGTGACTGTTTCCTAGCTCTCTGCAAGGCCCTATGCCAGCTGGTCTGTCCTTCCTATGCCTAATTCACCCCCGTTAACCTGCTTGGTCAGCATATCTTCCCCTCTGCTTGCTGTGCTTTCAGGAGTGCGTCTGTCTGGAAAAAGCATTTATTATATTTACTTTAACTAGCCTGATTTGGCAAGGCAGCCTGGGATTTCAGCTCAGGGGAAAAACAGCTTTGATTATACTGCCCTTGTTTGTTGTACACACTCTCTGCTGTGTATCCTCTGTCTACTAAGACAGCAAATACTTTTGCAGGAATCCAAGACACAAGTTAAACAAAGTATGTTTGCAAGCACATTGGCAGCCACGGGTCCTCGACTGCTTTTCAAAGCATCTCCTTCCTCAGAAAACTGTGCCCTGCATTTCTAGTCATCTGTCCATTGGTGAGGTCAAGCAGGTAGGTTTTCTCAGATGGGTGAGCCAGAGTTCATAGGAGGAGTGTTGATGGGTCCCACCCTGCCCCCCCCCAAAGGGACAGGAAATGTTTCCCAGCTAGGCATCGTGGCGACCTAGGGCACTGCCTTAGTCCCCACAACCATCTTTTCTCCTTTTGACTCCAGCAGTAGCCTCTTAACCACTCCCCTGCCTCTGACTTTGCTCTCCAATCTGGTCATGATGTCACCTTATTTAAAATCTCCCAAAGACTCCCATTGCCCTCAAGAATAAACCCAAACTCTTTATAGTCATGACGAGGCTCTCATCTATCTCAGGCCTCGTCTGTGCCCTAGTCATACTGAACTTTTGTAGTTTTATTCACTCATTCACTTAAGAAACGGTGATCAAGGACTTACCATGTACTAGACACGTGGGTGTACCCTGAGATTCAGTGATGAGCAAAACCAAACACGATTCATGGAGCCCTAGGTCTAGAGTGGATACCGACCATCATGCCACGGGTGTGAGAGGAGGACCTGAGGAGTGCTGAGGGGTGAGTGGTAACTGGGAAGATGAGGCTGCAGGAGGGGGTGAGCTGACCTCCCTTAGGAACTAAACATCTAGAAGTGAACAGTGACTTAGGAGCCCACGTTAACTAAGTAAATCGGTTGATGGAGAGCCTGCCGGGGGGGAGGCAACAGTGCACACCGCACTGAGGCAGGAGGCAAAATGTGCTTGAGGATTGGAAAGAAACAGCTGTGGGCCTGGAGGAAGGAGGGCCTGGGACATGTGGGTGGCAGGTGAGACTGGAGGTGGACCAGGCTGGGCCACACAAGGGTCTGGGCTCATCCTAACAGTGGTGAGAAGCCCCTGGAATGTCTGTGCAGTGCAATGGCATGACCAGAAATGGACTCTGAAAGGGTCCTGATATCTCAAGAGAGGATTTGAAGGGGCAGAAAGAATGTGGGAAGGTGATTACAGTGGTCAGGATAAGAAGTGATGGTGGCTTAGACTCGTCAATGGTCATGTGATGGAGAGTAAGTGACGTATTTGAAAGGGATTTAAGAGATCAAATCAATGGGATTTGGTGGTGGGTTGGATGTAAGGAGGGGTGGTAGGGTGGAGAGGTGTGGAGTATAGACTCAGCTGTCACCATGCATTCAGACAGAGGCAATACTCACCTGTGAGGGTGGCCCTGGTGGTTGGGCCAAGGCCCTTGGGGACCAGCATTTCATGGTATTGCTCTCCTGCCAGGGTGCTGTATACAACCTTGTATTCCTGAACCTCTGCCTCACTGTTGTCCCACTCAAGGTCAAGGCTGGTGGCCGTGCGGGAACCAACTCGCAAGTTCTTGGGGGCATCAATCTCTAAAAATAGACAGACATTACCAACATCACACACAATTGTATATGTTTGTGCTGCATCTTGCACTTTAAAAAGCTTAGAGGCGGAAGCCCATACTCCGAGCCTCTGCTCGCATTGCCTGAACCCTGTAACTTTTCAGTCTGCCTGAGCAGGTTCCTCAGGAGGGTCAGAGTCTCACTTGGGAGTATCACCACACTTTATGCTTCCCCTGTTTCCATTCAGCAGTTCAAGGGGTGTCCTAGAAACTTTAAAATGAACCAATTAAAGTCATGAGCTTAAGAACAAAGGAAGGGAACCCCCAGAAGGAGAAAATCAGAGATGACTCCCGAATGAGTAAGGTGGACATAGAGCAGTATCATATTTGACCAGTAAGCAAAAAAGGACAGTTGGTTTCAAGACTTTGAAGCATCAGATGTCTTCCCTGAGTGGCCTGCACAGACACCTCTGTGAAGTGAAGTTGTGACAGAGGATGGATGCACATGGGCTTTGGGGTCAGGCCTCCGTTTGATCACCAGCTCTGACACTTTTGGTGGTTTCCTGTTGTGTGAATCAGACAATGACTGTGAAGTGCGTGGCGTGACTCCTGGTACAAAAATGAGTGCCAAACCCTGGGCTGGCTTCTTGTTGCCTCTGATGTTTCCCCTGAGTTCTAACAACGTAGCTCTCCTCGCTTGCTCTGGAGTTGGAATGAAAGGACCCCACCTTACGTTCTCCCCTTCAGTCCTGGGGAGCTGCTTCTCTCTCCCAGGGTTGGCCGTCCCCCTGGACTTTTCTGGGCAGAAACAGTGTAAACAGCTCTTAGTGTAATAAAGTGCTGCCCGCAAAAACAAACAAACAAACAAACAAACCCAACACCGAAACAAAAACCCAAACAGACAAACAACAAAAAACCTGGCCACTTTAAAAGTTCCATTAAAAAAAAAAAAAATTCCATATAGTGTTTGTCTTTGAGGCTTGAATTTAACTTCAGTGTTAACCAGCTCGTTTGTTCTGAGAAAACCTCCCGTGGATTGTTTTAATTCGCAAATGCAAGACTAGTTTCCACCAATTGTTCTTGTGGAAGACAGAAACGGGTGAATCAATCTGAGCAGAAGCTTTGGAGTGAGAAGTGTTCTGTTTAGTGATGTGAATTGGGTGAATCTCTTAGCAGATTTATGTCCCTGCAGCTTATTTTTCTGAGAACTGTTCCCTCACTCTGTACTTTGGCACGCTGTGTGCTGTGCATGCCTAACCCGTCCTGCCCGTTACTTCTCTAGCAGTTGGATGGAGGAGCTTGGACAGACAGTGTGTGGAAGGGACACCCAGGGCTGCCGCCCATAGCCTCACACAGGAGAGGCTTGGAGTGTGTAGCCGGTCCCGGACTGGAGCAGAATGAATTTAGGGTTAGGGTTGAGGTTGAGAATTGTACTGAATGCTCTTCACAACTAACACATAGACCCTGGGAACGTTAGACGGTGGTGTTGTTGTCGTTGTAGGGTTTGTGCTTTGTGGAGGAAGGCAATGTTTTCTCTGAATCTCAGAATTCAGACACTTCCAACATCAATGATCCTAAAAGAGGTCAATCCCGAGAATGAGGGCTTGACAGGGCTGGGGGCAGGGGTGGTGTTGGGTGGTGGTGAAAGTGTTTGCTCCCCCGGCCTTGAAGCCCGACTTCTGGGAGAGGCAGCTGAAGGACACCCCTGTAGATGGGAGCCAAGCAGGTCCCAGGGGAGGCAAAGACAGATGTCTAGTGGGGGCCCTGTGGAAGGACTGTGCAACTCTGGTAATAATCTGGCCAAATGATTCTCCCGCCAGCAGCTTGCCCGTTGCTTCCCATCACAAACTCCTAGCTGTGGTCTGCGGGGCTCTGCACGGCCTGTGCCTGCCTGCTGGGCAGACATCCCTGGGAAGCACATGTGCCTTCATTCGCTGCTCCAGCTGTGCGCCTCTTTCTACTCTCCAAAGACATCACGCTTCTTCCTCAAGGCCTTCGCCTGGAATGTTCCTCTCCAGATCCCCACAAGGCTTAGGTCATTAGGGTCTTGTTACAATAACAAACACTTCCTTGGAGAGACCTTTCCGAACTACTCGGTCCAACGTGGCCCTCCCTCTGTATCATTCACTTCACTTCTCCTCCTGGTACTCGTGATTGAAATGATTTGGGGTGTTTGTTTTCCTCTTCATCATCCCGTTTTCCCACTAGAATGTAATTCTTGCGAACGAGGATGTTGTCTATTTTGTTTATTCTGTAGCCTCAGTGCCTAGAACGTTGCTTGAGACCTACCAGGTGTTGGATAAATACATGGCAAGCGGCTGAATGGCTATTGTCAGTTCTCTGTCTTGTTTGCCACCTCAAAGCCTTTAGACAAGCCTTGTAACTATTTCAGTTGCGGGGCTTTGAGGATGCTCAGGCTGAGGTGGTGCAGGGAAAAGAACAGCTCTGACTGTGGGTATCGGGCTTGTAAACGGGAAGCCCCCTCTGCTGTTCGCAGCCAGATTCCTGGCTGAGGTTCAAGTGCCATCCAGGTTGGAACTGCGAAATGATTTTTTTGAGGATCCTCAGAGTGGAATCACCACCAGCAGCTAGGGACTTGAACTGCTGTTACTCAGACGCTCCCTATTAATTTCCCAGGGCCACTGTGCATCTTAAACAACAGAAATTTATTTTTTCCCAGACTAATTGTAAGGGGCTGGCAGGGCTGCTCCCTTCTGAGAGCTGTGAGGGGATCTCTTGCAGCCTCTCTCCCAGCTGCTAGAGATCCACTGGTGATCTTTGGCATTTCTTGGCTTGTGGACGAATCACTCCAGTTTCCTCTTAATCTTCACATGGTGTTCTCCTGTGTGCAGCTGTATCAGTGCCCAAATTTCCCCTCTGTATAAGGATATGATCATATTGGATTAGGGCCCACTGTAATGACCTTATCTTAATTTGCTTATCTGCAAAGACCCCATTTTCAAATAGGTCAGAAGTATAGGTCCTGGGGATGAAGATTTCAACATCTTTTTAGAAGACATGATTCAACCTATAGGAGCAATAAAGAAAGGTCTAGGGCATTTAAGTGAGCTGTCAAAGTGGCAGCCTGTAGTTGACCAAATGCTCTGAAGGCCGTGCTTGGTGCCTTGAGGGATATGCTCAAAGGGGAAGACTCCAGCAGAACCGTCTGGTGGTTCCTCCCTGGGAATAGCTGAAATCAGAGCTGCTGAGGCAGGGAGGGGTTTGGGGATTAGCCTCTGGGTTTCCTTGGGCTGACTTCTCTCCAATTCCTGGCCTTCACATCCTTCCTTTTTCCTTTTTACAGCACAGCTCTAAGACCCAGGCAAATATCCCACTCACCATGCAGGAAGCAAATCTCTATTTTAATTGCCTGTGTAATTAGTGCACTCCTAGTGTCGAAGCCTTCCCCTGGAAAAGCATTTTGGCTAATTTGAATTTAAGCAGAGTTTTGAAATGACTGAGGGCCCTACCGTGAGGGTCTGGGTAACTTTTCATCATTCAGCTGGCACCTACCAGCCTGGCCTTTGAGAATCTGTTTGCAAGATTCCTCATCCCATTCCTTCTGTCCCCTCACCTCCCTGTAGCAGAGGGGAGCAGGCTGAGGCTGTGTTGAGATGGCAGCCACCTAATAGCTGCCAATCCACCAGGCAACCAGAAACAGAAAATCATGCTGTAGTGAACTGAAACTCAGGGGGAACTCCTACGAGGCAGGAAGTAATTGTCTTGATTGGAATTTTCCTGGGCCAGCAGCCAATCCTGCTTCCATCTTGTTGACCTGAACATCGAGAATTTATTTTTCATCATGCTTCTCATGAGCTCTCTTCTCCTGCTTTGCCTCTCCAAACCCTTTATCAGAGCAAAGCACAAAGAAACAACTTTTCAAACAAAAATGATCTCAAAATTAAGAAAAGAAGGCAGGACACATGGTCCACAAGAGATATCAGCGCCTCCAGCAACTGGTGTTGTGGGGGTGGGGGAGGAAAGGCTGACTTTGAATTAACCAAGAAAGGGACATTGTGGGATGCCCTTTCTCATGCTTGGCCCTGAACATTTTTTATTAAGAGAGGAAAGAGAAACAGGCAGAATTTAGTTCCTTTTTTTGAAAGAGCACACACAATCCTCCTGCTAGGTATTTATCCAGATGATCAAAAATCATTTTACAACAATGACATTTGCACCAGAATGTTTATTGCAGCCCAGTTCATAATTGCCAAGTCATGGAAGCAACCCAAATGCCCACTGATCCATGAATGGATTAACAAATTATGGTATATGTACACCATGGAATACTATGCAACCATGAAAAGATGGAGACTTCACATCTTTTATGTTTACCTGGATGGAGCTGGAACATATTCTTTTTAGGAAAGTATCTCAAGAATGGAAAAAAAAGTATCCAATGTATTCAGTACTACAATGAAATCAGTATATAATCACCTATCACCTACACATGCATAGGAATGGTAAAACACAACTACAATCCAGAAAGAAGGAGGGAAGAGGAAAGAGAAGGAAAGGGAGGGGGCAAGCCAGGAGGCTGGGGGTTATTTGAAAGGATTCAACCTAATGTGTATAATGCAATGACACATTTCTAAACTATTAAGAATAGAGTATGAATGTTTTTACCACAACAAATAAGTAAGCAAGGAGGTGGTTTTGTTAATCAGTTAGATATAAGCATTCCACATTGTATACCAAATTAGCCTCATAAATGCATTAATGTACACAGTTATGATTTAATAAAGAATTAAAAAAATAAAGAGCACACACAGTCATGGGGAATCCCAAGATAAGTTCAGTAGAAACCCCTCCAGGCACCCCCTGGATAGGATGGTGGCATCTGACACAGGGGCTAGAAAGATAACCTAAAAGAGGTTGTTTCAGAATCAAACCATTCCTTCCCCATTTTGTCTATACTTGTCTATACTTGTTTTCCTCCCTTAGTGAGTCTTTTTGTGTCAAGAGGGCCTTATTACAAGACTCTTGGCCTCTCCATGCTCTGGGGAGGATGAACTCCCCTAAATACCGAGTTCAGTGGCAGGACCAGGCACGGCCCTGCGGCTCCCCTTTCTCATGCTTGGGATGGGCTGCCCCTGGGGTTCAGTACTCTACCTGGTCCTATACACTGTAAGTCTTTACCTTAGGAGCCCTGACTTCTGCCAACATGGAGATGTTTTCCAAGTCCACAGTGGCCAACCAGTTTGCAAACCCATCTGGCTGTCACACTGAGCTGTATGTTCCAGTCTAGGGCTATTTTTGTATCCTTCTGTTTTACTGTCTGTCTTCCTAATCAATTGATTTTAAACACAGATGGCGCATGAGGTGCTATTTCTCCAATCACTTTGAGCACCCTTGAATTCCCTGGGCTCCTCCTGGACAGGCTTTTAGTGATTCTAAAGCTTGAATCAGTGATTCTCTTTCTACATTACTTCATCAAAAGGTGCTGGATCTTAGTTCTTACAGATGTTATCAGTTTTCTTTGATTCTTGGGACAACTGTAGTTGGCAGAGACATTCTTGACATGTAACCTCCCCAAGGCAGAGAAGCTGAGACTGAGAATCTGGGTTAGATAGAGACTCAGTCACTAATATGTTCCTAGGCCCTTGTTGGCCAGTGAGGGTACTTAGTGGGCGGTGTCCGTCTTCCCTGCTTACTAGCTGTCAAACGGATGGGCATGGAGAGAGGGAGCAAGCCACCCTGAGATCTGGCCTTTTCTGACTGTTGGTAAAGCTTTTTAGGAGCCTCAGCAGCCGTGATAAGGGCCTATCATGGCAAAGCAGGAGGCATTTATATGAGCTCTGCAAGAGGTATTTATATGGGCCCTATTCAGCCCCTTGTCTATGGGAATCAGGCCTCATAAACCTACTCTACTGCCAGTGCTTACAAATGGCGAGGTGAGCCACAGAATCTCAGATAGAAGGTCTGCTTATGGCTGTACAGGTTGGGCTTTATCCTATGCCAAGGTGTACCATCATGGTGCAGGGTAGGGTCATTACAGATTTATGGAATTACTACAGTGATTTCCAACAAATGGTAATGAAACGTTCTGAGGAAGAGACACATTTCCTGAATTCTTACAACATTGTCATTTGGGCTAGCAATATGGATGCTTAAATGTGTTCAAGATAGACTTGTCATTTTATAAATGGGAAACCTGAGGCTCATCATGGAGAAGAACTTCTATGAAGTCTCGGATCTGGCTGGCACCAGAGGCAGGACAAAAACATAGTTCTTACTCAGGTGCACTGCTTTTCCTCTATAGTGTGACCTTGACATCCTCAGGAGGCCTGAAACTTCTCACTTCCTTCTTTTTTTTGTTTTTCATTTTTGAGAAAGAGTCTCAACTTGTCACCTGGATAGAGTACATGGCATCATAAGTCACAGAAACCTCAAACTTCCTGGCTCAAGCACTCCTCCTGCCTCCACCTCCTGAGTACTGGGACCATAGGCGTCCTTCCTTCATGCAGGCTAATTTTTTAAATTTCTTGTAGAGACAGGGTCTCACTACTGCCCAGGTTGGTCTTAATCTCCTGGGCTCATCTCAGCCTCCACAAAGGAGGAATCCACTCACCTCAGCATCCCAAAGTGTTGGGATTACAGGTGTGAGCCACCAGACACCCAAAGTGCTAGGATTACAGGTGTGAGCCACCAGATGCCCAATGTGCTGGGATTTCAGGTGTGAGCCACTGCTCCCAGCTTCCTTCTGGCAGGCCTGTGATTGGCTGGGCACCTCTCATCTCACTTCCTTAATGCCCCCCCTCCACCCCGCCTTGACAACACCACCAGCTGGTGCAACCTCTCCCACCCTCTCCTTGGGCATCTCTCCCCTGTCACATCTGTACCTGTTGTGAACTCGGTGGTGGTGGAGTCGCTCTCGTTGGTCCCTCGGACTGCGCTGACTGACACCCTGTAGCGGGAGCCTGGACGCAGAGCCTGCACTGAGTACTGGCTCAGCGGGGGCTGCAGCCGGAAGGTGGTCTTCCCGCCTTCTCCGCCCACCAGCCCATATTTCAACAGAATGAAATCCACTTTGGCTCGAGGTGGTGTCCACTCCACAAAAGCCACAGTGTCGGAGACATCTCGAACCAGGATCTGTGTGGGCCCATCAATGACTATATGAGAAGGATCAAATAGAGCAAAAAAATTGATTGAGAATTAGCCTCCAGCATCAGCTCTCTCCTTTCCTCTTTACATTTCTCTGGCCAGTCAGAGAGGGTGGCTATTATTACCCCATTTTACAGATGGGGAAAATGAGACACAGGAAGAAATGTCTTTCCTAAGGACACCTCATTTGGCAATAGGGAAACTGACACTAGAACTCAGTTCCCCTGAATCTTGGCCTAATTCTTCTTTTACCGGACTATAGTTTTCAGGTGCCTGTATTTCCCAGTCTGTGCAGGGAAGGGATCTTACTTACAGTCCGTTTCTTTCTGGAGATAATGGGACAGAGTGCTGAGAACTGAGCTTCTGGTGTTCTCAGCTCTCACCTTCTGTCAGCCCTGGGGAAAGATCTAGGAGGTGACCAGCCTGTCTAAGACTTCCAATATGGATGCAAAAGAGGTCATTCTGAGCACTCAGAGGATGTTTCTGTGTAGCCATACCAACAACCCCATCCACCTCACTGCTGAGACCACATCAACCCCGACAGACATTCCTGTCAGTGACACAAAATACGCCTTCTAGGGAAACTCACTCCTCTTGAATAAGAAGAGCTCTAGTTTTGGAACAGCTTTTTTTTTTTTTTATTGTTGGGGATTCATGGAGGGTACAATAAGCCAGGTTACACTGATTGCATTTGTTAGGTAAAGTCCCTCTTGCAATCATGTCTTGCCCCCAGAAAGTGTGACACACACCAAGGCCCCACCCCCCTCCCTCTGTCCCTCTTTCTGCTTTTCCTCCCCCCCATAACCTTAATTGTCATTAATTGTCCTCATATCAAAATTGAGTACATAGGATTCATGCTTCTCCATTGTGATGCTTTACTAAGAATAATGTCTTCTACTTCCATCCAGGTTAATATGAAGGATGTAAAGTCTCCATTTTTTTTTAATAGCTGAATAGTATTCCATGGTATACATATACCACAGCTTGTTAATCCATTCCTGGGTTGGTGGGCATTTAGGCTGTTTCCACATTTTGGCAATTGAAAATTGAGC
>CAUYPK010077113.1:0-84596 GCA_963574355.1 Loris lydekkerianus
ATTCTCACTGGGGTTAGATGGTATCTCAGGGTGGTTTTGATTTGCATTTCTCTAATAGATAGGGATGATGAACATTTTTTCATGTTTGTTAGCCATTCATCTGTCTTCTTTAGAGAAGGTTCTATTCATGTCTCTTGCCCATTGATATATGGGATTGTTGGCTTTTTTCATGTGGATTAATTTGAATTCTCTACAGATCCTAGTTATCAAGCTTTTGTCTGATTCAAAATATGCAAATATCCTTTCCCATTATGTAGGTTGTCTATTTGCTTTGGTTGTTGTCTCCTTTGCTGTGCAGAAGCTTTTCAGTTTAATTAAGTCACATTTGTTTATTTTTGTTATTGTTGCAATTGCCATGGCCATCTTCTTCATGAAGTCTTTCCCCAGGCCAGTATCTTCCAGTGTTTTTCCTATACTTTCTTTGAGGATTTTTATTGTTTCATGCCTTAAATTTAAGTCCTTTATCCATCTTAAATCAATTTTTATGAGTGGGGAAAAGTGTGGGTCCAGTTTCAGTCTTTTACATGTGTATATCCAGTTCTCCCAACACCATTTATTGAATAGGGAGTCTTTTCCCCGAGGTATGATCTTGTTTGGTTTATTGAAGATTAGGTGGTTGTAAGATGTTAATTTCATTTCCTGGTTTTCTATTCAATTCCAAGTATCTATGTCTCTATTTTTGTGCCAGTACTATGCTGTCTTGACCACTATGGCTTTGTAGTATAGCCTAAAATCTGGGATGGTGATGCCCCCAGCTTTACATTTATTACTAAGAACTGCCTTAGCTATACAGGTTTTTTTCTGGTTCGATACAAAACGCAGAATTGTTTTTTCCAAATCTTGAAAGTACGATGTTGGTATTTTAATAGGAATGGCACTGAATAGGTAGATTGCTTTGGGAAGTATAGACATCTTAAGGATGTTGATTCTTCCCAGCCATGAGCATGGTATGTTCTTCCATTTGTTAATATCCTCTGCTATTTCCTTTCTGAGGATTTCACAATTTTCTTTATAGAGGTCCTTTACCTCTTTTGTTAGGTTTATTCTTAGGTATTTAATTTTCTTTGAAGCTATGGTGAAGGGAGTAGTGTCTTTAACTAGCTTCTGATCTTGACTGTTATTGGTATATACTAAGGCAACTGACTTGTGGACATTGATTCTTTTTATTTTTAATTTTTTTTGCAGTTTTTGGCCAGGGCTGGGTTTGAACCCACCACCTCTGGCATATGGGGCCGGTGCCCTACCCCTTTGAGCCACAGGCACCACCCTGGACATTGATTTTATATCCTGAGACATTAGTGTATTTTTCAATGACTTCCAGGAGTCTTGTGGTTGAGTCTTTAGGGTCCTCTAAGATCATGTCATCAGCAAAGAGGGAGAGTTTGACCTCCTCTGCTCTTATTTGGATACCCTTTATTTCCTTGTCTTGCCTAATTGTATTGGCTAGAACTTCCAGCACTATGTTGAATACTAATGGTGACAGAGGACAACCTTATCTGGTTCCAGTTCTAAGAGGAAAAGCTTTCAGTTTTACTCCATTCAGTAAAATATTAGCTGTGGATTTGTCATAGATAGTTTCAATCAGTTTCAGAAATGTGTCACCTATTTCTATACTCTTCAGTGTTCTAAATAGAAAAGGATGCTGGATTTTTTTTTTTTTTTTTACTAGCTTAGTAATATTTTTATTTTATTTAAATAAATAAAATCCAGAATGTTGGATTTTATTGAATGCTTTTTCTGCATCTATTGAGAGGATCATATGGTCTTTATTTTTGCTTCTGTTAATATGGTGGATAATGTTTATAGACTTGTATATGTTAAACCAGTCTTGCATCACTGTGATGAAACCTCCCTGATCATGATGTATGACTTTTTTGATGATAAGCTGTAATCTATTTGTTAGGATTTTCTTGAGAATTTTTTCATCTATATTCATTAGTGACATTGGTCTGAAATTGTCCTTTTTCGTTGGATCTTTTCCTGGTTTTGGTATCAGGGTGATGTTTGCTTTGTAGAATGTGTTGGGGAAGATTTCTTTCTCCTCAATTTTTTGGAATAATTTCTGCAGTACGGGAATAAGCTCTTCCTTTAAGGTTTGATAGAATTCTGGTGTGAAGCCATCTGGACCAGAGCATTTTTCTGTTGGAAGCTTTTTTATTGTTTCTTTGATCTCAGTACTTGAAATTGGTCTGTTCAGAAGATCTATAACATCTGGGCTAAATCTAGGGAGAGGGTGTGATTCCAGATATTGATGCATTTTCTTCACATTGTCAAATTTCCGGGCATAGAGTTTCTGGTAGTATTCAGAGATGATCTCTTGTGTATCTGTGGCATCCGTTGTTATTTCCCCTTTATAATTTCTCATTGAGGCTACTAGAGATTTTACTTTTCTACTTCTAGTTGGTCTGGCCAAAGTTTTATCTATTTTATTTGTTTTTTCAAAAAAAAAAAAAACAACTCCTTGTTTCATTAATTTTCTGAATGATTCTTTTGTTTTCAATTTCATTGATGTCTGATTTAATTTTGGATATTTCTTTTCTTCTACTGGCTTTAGGCTTAGATTGGTCTTCTCTTTGCAGTTCCATAAGATGGCTTGTGAGTTTTTTGATGCGCTCTCTTTCTGTTTTTCAAATGTAGGCATCTAAAGCGGTAAATTTTCCTCTCAAAACTGCTTTTGCAGTATCCCACAGGTTTTGGTAGCTTGTGTCTTCATTGTTGTTATATTCAAGGAAGTTAATGATTTTCTGTTTTATTTCTTCCTGCACCCAACTGTCATTCAACAGAAGGTTGTTTAATTTTCATGCCTTTATGTGGGGTTGAACATTTTTGTTGGAGTTGAGTTCCACCTTTAGTGCTTTGTGGTCTGAGAAAATACAAGGTAAAATTTCAATTCTTTTGATTCTGTTGACGTTTTTTTTGTGGCCTAGGATATGATCAATTTTGGAGAATGTTCCATGGGGTGATCAGAAGAATGTATATTCTTTATCTTTGGGATGGAGTATTTTATATGCGTCTATCAAGTACAGTTGTTCTAGGGTCTTATTTATGTCCCTTATATCTTTGTTTAATTTCTGTTTTGAGGATCTTTCCAGCTCTGAGAGTTGGGTGTTGAAGTCTCCTGTTATTATGGTATTACAGGATATCATATTGCTCAGACTGAGCAAGGTCTGTTTCAAGAATCTGGGAGCATTTAAATTGGGTGCATAAATATTTAGTATTGAAACATCTTCTTAGTGTATTTTTCCCTTGACCAATATACAGTGACAATCTTTGTCTTTTTTGACTTTAGTTGCTTTAAATCCACATGTATCTGAAAATAAGATTGTAACCCCTCTTTTCTTCAGAATTCCGTTTGCCTGAAAAATTGGCTTCCAACCCTTAACTTGGAGTTTTAATTTGTCTTTTGATGTGAGGTGTGTTTCCTGCAGACAGAAAATGGATGGCTTGTGTTTTTTAATTCAGTCAGCCAATCTGTGCCTCTTCAGTGGGGGAATTCAAGCCATTAACATTTATTGAGATAATTTATAAGTGTGGTAGTGTTCTATTCATCTTATTTTGTGAGAGTCCATTGCTTAGTTTTATCTTTTGCATCAGTGTGGAAGTTAGGTTCTGTCCTTTAATTTCTGAGTTCTTACTTTGCTGTTGGTGCATTGTGATGGTCAGTGTGTAGAACAGGTTGAAGTATTTCCTGTAGAGCTTGTCTTGTGGTGGCGAATTTCCTCAATGTTTGTATATCAGTAAATGATCTGATTTCTCCATCGATTTTAAAGCTTAGTTTAGCAGGATATAGACTTCTGGGCTTGGAAATTATTCTTTTTAATTAGATTAAAGGTAGATGACCATTGTCTTCTTGCTTGGAAAGTTTCATTAGGGAAGTGTGCAGTCACCTTGA
The DNA here is from genome assembly GCA_963574355.1 of Loris lydekkerianus. Taxonomy (NCBI): domain Eukaryota; kingdom Metazoa; phylum Chordata; class Mammalia; order Primates; family Lorisidae; genus Loris; species Loris lydekkerianus. The sequence goes on from CAUYPK010077113.1 coordinate 3,893, forward strand.
TGGATTTGCCCCTGTAGGTCAACTGGCTCTTACTCCTGGCAGCTTGCAGAATCTTTTCTTTTGTCTTGACTTTGGACAGGTTCACCACAATGTGTCTTGGAGAATCTTGGTTAGAGTTGAGGCAACCTGGGGTCCGATATCCCTCTGAAAGGAATGTGTCAGAATCTTTGGTGATCTTTGGGAAATTGTCATCTATAATATCTGTAATATGGCTTCCATTCCTCTGGGGGCATTCTTCTTCCCCTTCTGGGATACCTATAACTTGTGTGTTTGAATGCTTCATGAAGTCCCATAACTCTGTCAGTGATTGTTCTCCTTTCTCTCTCTTCTTTTCTGCCTTTTTAACTATCTGAGTTATCTCAAAAGCTTTGTCTTCTGCCTTGAGATTCTTTCTTCTGCATGGTCTAATCTGTTGTTGATACTTTCTATTGCATCTTTAAGTTCCCTAATTGACTGCTTCAGTTCCTTCAGCTCTGCTATATTCTTCACATCATTCGTCTCTTATTTGATTTTATTTTTGGATTTCCTTTTGGTTATATTCCACTTTATTAGCAGTTTTCTTCATTGTTTTCATCCTTTCCTTCATTGTTTTCATCATCTGTATTCTAAATTCCCTTTCTGTCATTTCTAACATTTCTTTATAGGTGGAATCCTCTATAGTAGCTACCTCATGGTTCCTTGGGTGGGGGTGGGGGTGAGGGTTGCTCTGGACTGGTTTTTCATGTTGCCAGGATTTTTCTGATGATTCTTCCTCATGAGTGATTTATTTTATCTGTTTCCTTGCCCTAATTTTCTTTTCATTTCCTCTTGGTCTTTAAGTTGCCATTCTTCTGGACTAGGGTTTTGATGAGTCCTTTTGGTACAGGACCAGAAGGATGAGAATATTGAAGAGCAAGAAGGGAAAAAAGAAAGAAAGAAAGAAAGAAAGAAAGAAAGAAAAGAAAAGAAAAAAGAGAAAGAAGAGAAAGAAGAGTGGGTGAGTAAAAGGGAATATTGATAAAAAGAAGAGAGGCACAGAAAGAGGGAGACAGAGCAATATAGGTGTAAAGTAGGGTACTTTGACCTAATTTAAAGCCCCCCCAACCTCTGGGGGTGCTGAGTTGGGTGGTTCCCTTGAGGTCAGCAGGTCTTTGCTACCCTGTTCAGACATAGTACCCTACCTCTAACAAGTAGAGAGGAAAGACAAAAATGCTACAAATCAAACTAAAACAAGCAAACAAAAAACTTTGTGGGATAAAATTGGGGGAAAAAACAAATAATAGGGGTAGAAACACTAGCAAAAATGAAGTTCTAATTGTTGAAAAAGGCAAAAATGGGAAATTATATTTAAACTAGATAAATGAAGAAAGAAAAGAAAGAAAAAAAAAGAAAAGAAAAATCTATAGAGAAAATGTTGAAATTAAAAAACAAAACAAAGAAACAAACCACCCCCTCCCTCACTCCACCCCTCGAAACAAAGCAGTATATATATCTTGCTGAATATTGTCTGGGCAATACGTGATCTTCTGGGGTATGAGATGTTAATCACAATGCTGATACAGCTGTACGAGATGGAGACTGGAGGCCTCTGCTGATTTCTCCAACCCCGCAGGGTGGAGATCCTAAATCTCTCCTCATCCCACTTAAAAGGCACTTTAAACTGCTAACCTTGGCCAAACAGAAGCTTTCCCAGGAAAGCACTTGTTGTTGGGATCACTTCTGAAGTGGCTATCCACTTACCCAGTGTACCAAAACTGGTCTCACTCTATGGCCCTGAGGGCTAAGGGTGTAAGGCAGAGGTCCTCAAACTGTGGCCCACGGGCCACATGAGGTGGTGTGATTGTATTTGTTCCTGTTTTGTGTTTTTACTTCAAAATAAGATATGTGCAGTGTGCATAGGAATTTGTTCATAGGTTTGTTTTTTTTTAAACTATAGTCCGGCCCTCCAACGGTCTGAGGGACAGTGAACTGGCCCCCTGTTTAAAAAGTTTGAAGACGCCTGGTGAAAGGCATCTCAGTCCCTGCCTTTAGGCTGCTCAGTCACTAGAGTACCTTCTCCCACCCAATCCTTGCTCTGCGACCCTGAGGGTGGAGCTTGCTAGGGCAGTTCTCCCATAATGGCTCCGCTTCACCCATAGCCAAACACTATTAGCTCTGTCTGGCTCAGTGGCTCAGTCTGGGGCCCTAGATAATGCTTAAAGTCCTCTTCACTCTTGCCCAAGTTCTCCCAAGGTAGTTAAACTGAGTGCTAAGTCCCCCAAACCCAAACAGCTCACAGGTAAGGCCTTTCCAGTTTGCAATCTCACTGTTGCTGTACTTACAGCTACCAGTAGGATTAGACCAAACGAACACATGCAATCACTTTCCAGTTTTCCACTGCTTTTGTCCTCCTCATGGGGTCCAGAAGTCTCTTGCTGACTCCATTTGTCCTCAAAGGGATGTTTCTGGGCAGATCCCACCAGCCAGAGATGTTTGGAATCTTCTTTCCCCAGACTCACCATGCCCAGTTGCAAGGAAGCTATTACTTGGCCACCATCTTAGGATTGCTCCTGTGACTCAAAAATTCTTAAGTGGGGCTCAGAAGGCTGGGTTTTAAAAGCCCTCCAGGCAACTCCAATGCTCATGGATATGTGAGAACTATTACTGTATGGTTTTAGATTCAGAGTTTTTTCTAACCTACTACTCTAAGTTTTGTCCTGAGAAGCCCCAGAGATACAGGTATAAAGTCAAGACTGTTGTGTGTCTTGGATGGTGACTGCACTGGGATGATGTGGATAATGACTTCACCAGCTCATCTGCTAGGGCTTCCCACAGGCCACCATTTAAACAGGCCTGGACTCTACCTATATTCCTCAGGTTGCTCTAATTCCCTCTCTCAGGAACTCAGTTATTTCAGAGTGAACTCATTGATATTTAGAATGTTCTGCAATGACTTTTATGGTCTTTCCTCATCCAATCTGTCTAGATTTTCTCTACTCTGGAACAAATATTCTAGGTGATGTACCTGTCACTCCAATTATGGATGCTGGCTTCAGAGTAAGAGGGTCATGTTAGTATTTTCCTAGGTCCTGAGTCCTCCTCTCCATGGGGAATTATTCTGGTCAGCTCTAGAAATGTGGCTTCTCTTCCTTTTTAGGCCCCAGAAAACCCTCTTTTCTGGTTCCATCTCTAAGAAGAGTGGGACCTGGGAGAATATTCCTCTAACCTTCTCATCTGTTTAACTCATGCTCCAAAGTCTCATTTTCTGTTTTGTGTATGTCCAAGAGTCCCACCTCTTCCAAAGAAAACAATGGTCTTCCCCAGGCTCCTGACTCACCTTCCCTTGGTTTTCTTCCATTCTTTGAGGGCACCTACCCTGATAAGAAGACTGACACATAATTTTTCCCAACTATTAATGATAGAAAATTTCGAACCCCCCGAAAAGTGGATAGAAAAATATAACAAAAAATTCATAACTTTCTGGATTCACCAGTTGCTAACCCTGCCACATTTGGTTCATCTTCCTTCATAAACACCCACACACACACACACACACACACATACAACACCCACACTCACACTTTTTTTCCTCTGGATAATTTGAAAGTAAATTTCAGATACCATAGTGTTGGCACTACCATTAAACCTTTCAGCATGTATTTCCTAAGAATGAAGACATTCTCTTACATAACCACAGCATCACTATAGATGAGATAATATAGAGTTATATGTCATATATGTTGTTTAATATAGTCCCTAGTCAGCTCACACTGAGTGTCTCAATGGATTATGTATGTTATTATGCCTCTTTAGTCTGTTTTAATCAAGAATAATCCCTTGTCTTTTAAACATTTTTTAAAAAAGATTATCTTTCATACCATCACATTTTTGGAGGCCAGTTGTTTTGTAGAAACTCATAATGTGAATTTACCCATTTGTTTTCTCATGATTAGATCCATGTTAAATACTTTTGGTTAGAATACTGCAAAAAATGATACTATGTTTTTGGCATACCCAAATGTAGCTGAGATTCTGGTGAAATTCAAGTTACAAAGTCTAGGGGAATAGATTAAATCCCAGAATCATACAGCAGAAAAGCACCTCTGAGTCGGATCCAACTGCCTCATTTTATAAACTGAGTACTGAGTACACTGAGGCAATAATAAGTCAAAGACCTGTCCCAAGACGTAGCTAGTGGCAGTTAGCTGTTGCCTGTACACCATCTAGTAAACTCTCCTACCATGTCAGCACTTACTTTCTTCAAATCTTCAGGACCGTAGCAAGTGTGAGATAAATACAAGATATTTGGGGCAGTTGACATATTTATACAGATGCCAGACTGTGCTATTGTGAAGCTTTTTCTTTTCCCTGCTTTGAAGTCTGCAAATCCCCCTAGTGACCTCTCTGAGAGATACTCAAGAAGCAACTAATGCCTGTTTTCAACAAGAAAGACAAATTTTATGTAGACAGTGGCCTTCTATAAAGTTCCAGAAACACTTCTAGGTTAAGAGAAGCAGGAGCCCAGTACTTCTGAGCTATTTGTGTCGATTTAAAAGGCAGGTGTCTTTCCATTGACCTGTTTTCAGTGCTATAATCCCATTACCTTGACACTATCCTCTGGAGTTTTGCTTTGTTTGGGAATTTTAAATTCCTTTATTTGTAACAGATCAAAGCTATCTGGCACACATACTGCATTTGGATGCAGGCTCTGTGATGGATCTTGCAGCCTTCCTGAACACACATGTCTGCATATTCCACAGATTAACCACTCAAGGTCTGCCCACTGCCCCTAATTTTAAATAGCAAACCTATCAAATACCTTTCAAATCCTCTTCCTAAGAGATTAATTGATAAATTTGTTAACAAATAGAAAGAAATGAGTTTGAAATGTATTATTGTGAGGGCAGGTTGCTTTGTGCTATTGAGTGAGGTATCTCTAACAGTTACTGCAATTCTTGGGGCACCAGCCTGCTGAATAGTTTCGGTGATGGGGTACTCCATAATGTCATCATTTCCATGACTGTTTTTACTGTTCCACTGGCCAGTGTGACATTGCTCAGTCTGAGAACTATGATGGTTAATTTGAAGGACTCAGAGCAAGGGTTAGCAAACTATGGCCCTCACATCAAATCTGCCACCTCCTACGTTTGTGCCGTCCACTCTAAGCGTAGTTTTTGCATTTTTAAATGGTTGGGGAAAATACCAAAAAAGAACATTTCATGCTGTAAAGATTATATAAAATTCAGATTTTGTTGTCCATAAATAAAACATTGTTGGAATATACTCATACTTATTTGTGTATATTTTGCCTGTGACTACTTTTGCATTACAAAGGCAGAGTTGAGTCGTTGCAGCAGATACAGCATGGCTCCCAGAGGCTGACATGGAGAACTTCCATTCAGTCAGACATCAGACACCGAACAGGGCACTTGTTGTGTGCTAAGTACTCTGGTAAGCATTGGAGGTTAAAAGATATGACAAAATACCTCTTCTTCTCTTGAGGAACTCAGGCTAATCAGGTGAAACAAGGTAAACACAAAATGTACATAATGAGGTAAGTGCATAATAGGAGGGGTGTGTGAAAGGCACCACAAAAACAGAGGAGGCGACTTTCTTGGTGGAGGGGGAAGCTGCCATTCCAGCCTTCAGGATAGAGGTGGGTCCTCACCGTTCCTGCCCCCTCACACAATCACCACTGTAACCTTTGTGGTACTTCTTACTGATCATCCTTGTTATGGATTTTTTGTATGGTCATATTCATAGCACAGATATAATTTCTTGTGGTATTTCTTTGCCATCTGTTATAAGTGAGAGACGGTACAAGGTTGGCCTTTGTGTCTATGTTGGGCTAAAACTGTCAGAAAGTCACTTTACTTAAGCCTCAATTCCTTTACCTGTAAAGAGACAATACAACGAACACCTGCCTGAGAGGGCTGCTGAAGGGGTTCAGTGAGATGAAGCATGTAGCACACTTCATACGGAACCTGGTGGGCAGGAGGGCAGTCTCAGCCAGGATAGCCCTTCTCAGTAACAGCCCATCGCCTGCCAGTAGGGAAGTGTGTGCAAGTGAGGGAACCAGGGATGAAGGTGAACTCTGGGTAAAGGTACTTCCGGCAATAAGGATGGCATGTGCAGGGCCCCTGGCTTCAGGCCACAGCATGTCCAACACATTCAGTAGATTTAATGGATTCATGTTTTAATGGATTCATGTTTTGCTTTATTACCAAGAAATTACAGTCCAATCGTATAAATTACATAGGTAAAAATACATCAAAATAATTATAAACATGCAAAAAATGATGTTGTAAGTGAAATGAAAGATAAAACCATCTAATGGAACCAGGATTAAGAACAGTTGACCAAGATGTTACCTCCCTATTGTATTCCTGGAAGCAGCTCAGTATTTGTGATTGTAACAGATGCTCAGGAAGTTTTTTTTTTTTGAATAAAAACATGGTGTGGTGTTTCAGGTAATGGAAAGGATTTGGCATAAACCAGGGTGTGGGAGTGTGTGAAAAATAGTGATAAAATATTAGGCTAGCTCCCTGCTGTTGGCAAATTTGTGCCTTGTAGTTAAAGCTCTCCAGTGCGTATCAGTCAGCTCTGAGAAGATTCAAAATGCCAAGGAGGAAGGATTTGAGAGGAACAGAACAGTCAGCAGGACCCAGAGCAGGTGGAGAATCAAACAGGGAGAAGGTTGGAAAAGAAAACACTGCAGCTTCCAGGCACTGGCAGCCCTTACGGATTGCTGTGTCACTAGAGTCTTCAGGGCTAATCTGTGGTGCTTCAGTGACCGGATGAAGGAGAAGGAAGGTCATACCCCACCCAACTTCTTTGAGCACAGCACGGAGGCAGACTAGGCAACCATGAACTTGGATTTTTGCCAGCAAAATTCTGGAAGCAGGAATAGCCTGCACCATTGTACCCTCCTCCACATCCTTGCCAGTGCTCATCCAGTCACCCGGTGTATGATAAATTCTTGAAAAAGAAAGTCAAGCTATTATCCTACAAAGGAGAACCCAAGCCAAACCACTTCACATATGAACTGTTAGAATATCGTGTTCCAGCCAGCAGATGTTACACCACCAAAATAAAATGAAAAGGAAATCAATATTGTGGCTTCTCTATGTATAGTTTAGAGTTAAAAATGGCTTTCTGGATGTACATAAGGCACCACAAGCTAGATGTGTTCACACTCGAATATCCCAGCGGCAATTTTTTATTGGTTGGAACAGCAAGAAATAAAGACTAAGATAAATTTAATATTTAACTCTAAATCTTTAGTTTCCCTCATTAGGCTGACTTGCCTGCAGCCACATTGCTGTAAATTAAACAGCCTAAGCTGGGTGTTGCCAAAACGCACATCCGGTGAAATGCTAACATTTCTTGTTCTTACGCCTGATCAAGTTAAAAACAAAAAAAGTAATCTGTTTGCCATCGAGAGAGGTCATTAGAGAGAATGGTTAAGAAAAAGGGAAACAAAAACTGTCAACTTATTTTGGAAGTTGGAAATAGAAAACTGGCTCTATCTTCAGCTTTAAGATGGTCTTTGTAGATAGCTGCTAATGGGGCGAAATATGGAAACAGCTTTTGATGGGGACCTCATTACAGAAGAGTTTCAAGAAAGCTGGTTTATAGTCTCCCATCAAAATGTTGCCAAATTGCCAATGCCCAGGGGGATGAAGAAAATGCCTTCTGATCAGTGGAAGTCAATAAAGTAATAACTTTGTGCGGAAAGCCATAGAAAAGATCCTGGGGTGGGGGCAGTGCCTGTGGCTCAAAGGAGTAGGGCGTTGGCCCCATATAGCGGAGGTGGTGGGTTCAAACCCGGCTCCGGCCAAAAAAACTCAAAAAAAAAAAAAAAAAAAAAAAAAAAAAGAATAAAGAAAAGAGAAGAAGAAGAAAAGATCCTGGAGGCTGGATTTCTCAGATAGGGGACTCACTATGCCAGAATACAGCACTCTCCTTGATGGGAGCCACTGGCTGAAATCCAATTTGTGGCGAAAAGGGGATTCGGTCCTCTCCCTGAGTTTTGACTCCTTTGATCGATCTTGCAGATCAAGGGTGGACAGTTAGCTGCCATTTTCTCCCTCTCCACTAACGACAAAAAGTATGTTCCTATTCAACAACTATTAATTGTGCAACACAAATTATTTAAAAGAAGAACAGAAGAAGAAACAACAGGCTTATCTCTTCATCTGGTTTCCCACATCTATCAGAAAACTGGCGCTAGAGACCAACACATCCCTGGATGTGTCAGCCTCACCAGACAGCACTCTGGAATGATCAGCAACCTTGGGTTCTCATATGAGTCACCTGGGAGCTCTAGACACCCCTAGGACCCCAACCACATCCCAGACCAATGGCATCATTATTTCTAGGACTCTGACCCCAGGCATAAGTATTTTTTAACGATACCTGAATGATTCCAATAAGCAGTCAAATTTAAGAATTGTTGCATGCTCAACCCTGGTCACGTGTTGGTTTCACTTGTGGACCCAGACCCAGCTAATCAGAATCACAATTTATCAGAAGTTTCCCAGTGTGAATCAAACATGCAACCAGGGCCACGAACGTCTCCTTTGAATCACTTCTCAAAGTGTAATTAGAGATCCCACATTAGGATCACCCACATCTCTCATTAAAGAAGTGTTTCCCAGCCCCACCCTAGACCTACTGAATCAGAAACAGACTCCCTCTGATTTTGCGAGCTCCCCAAGGAATTAGCCTCCTCGCTGATGTTTGGGATCTACTGCTTGAAGATTCCTGAACTTCCACAAAGATTTATTCTCCTTATTTGAGGAAAATGGGGTTTATAGTCCAATGAAAGGACAAATGCCATGACATAATACCCAAGATATATTAGATAAAGAACAAGATACAGAATAGCTGGCATAGCATTTGCCTTTTTTAAACAATAAAATAGAATAGTTGTATGTGTATCTGGGTAGCTGGCAGGGAGGATCTTTTAATTTATATCATGTATACATAATTCCTCTATTAAAAAAATAAAAACGCAACATTACAGAGAGGGAAGGCATATTAAACCTTATTAGTGTTAAAACACAAACTGAGGCCATTAAAATATTTAAGAATTTATTTGAACAAACAAAGGCAGAATCAGACTACAAGAGATTCAAGTCTCCACCAAAAGGGCCTGAGGAGAAGCTTTTATAGAGTGATTGAGGAAGAAGAGAGAAAAAAGTGACTATTTGAATAAAGTGTAGCAGTTGCATTATATGGATTATTTCAGTGGAAAAAAAAAAAAAGTCTTTTGTTAGAGGTTAGGTGGTGGCTCCTGGTTGGTAAAGCTTAAATTTCATTTTCCTAGAACATGACTGTATATACTGGGATTTCATTTCGCTTATATAGGAACCCAGGATGCTGGAGCACCTCCCAGTGAATTATTTTAACATTAGTCACTTATACCCTGAAGTGAATTGTTTTATCAGAATCTTTTTCTGAACAGCTTTTGATTTGAGGAATAAGCAGAGTCAGTGTCACAAGGACTAGGGAAGCCAAAGACGGTGTGGGAAGAAGTGCCCCAAGGTCAACCCACACCAACCTTATGTTTATGCCCATAGTCTTAACCTTGATTTACAGTCCAGACGGTGAAAACAAACTAGTATGTACACCACCCCTACTTCAAACCCTGTTATTTAGAAAACAAGTTGGAGTTTTTGCCTACTCCAGGGTCCCTTGAACATGGTGGTGGTTCGGGCGGAGTAATCCCCAGCTAATTAGGCCGCTGCACTCAACAGCTTTTGTGAAATGCTGCCTTGAATTCTCTTATAGCCATAAGGTGGCAGCAGTAATCCAATTTCTGGTCTAGCCCAGGCGAGGCTGAACTAGGATGGTTTCTCTTTAATTATGGACACAGAGGTGTGGCTATTTAGACATAAAAGAACATTTCTTAAATATTCTACTGACAACCACAGATATTTAAATAGAAACAAAAGAACAAGCACAGTAAGAATGCTTCAGAGTCAACAGAATAAATTCAATCTATGGAAGAGAAAGAAGTTGTAGCATTCCCTGGCCTACTATGTGCCAAGCACTTTACTAAATGCCTTGCATGTCGTCTCATTTGATCAATATACGACCTTGCAAGATGGATGCCAAAGCCTTTATTTTGCAATGCAGAAACTGAGGTTGAACTAGGTCCAGTAATGTGTCTAACGTCACAGAGAAATAAGTATTAGAGGCAGGATGTGAACTGCATTTGACCACCTCAGTCCATGAGCTATTCACTGTGTCAGACCATCTCTTAGGTCTCTTGCCCTTGGGAGCTTCAGACACTAGTCAAAACGGGCTTTGAAAGATTGCCTGGAATTGGACCATGGTATCTGTGTGTGAGTGTGTGATGGGCGAGAATTTACCGGGCAAATGGCAGGTATTGATGGGGGTGGCATGTGACTATTGTTGAGGACTCTGTGTTTTATGTCCCAGTGCTTGTGCTACCCACAAAAAGCAAGAAATGAAGGGTGCTTTCGAAATTTGAACCATCTGAAAAATCAAGAGGAGGTTCTTGGAATGAGAGGAGTCCTGACCTAGAGGGAGAATTGTGTCCTGAAGAGGAACAAGAGGGCTTGTTTTACTGGGACAATATTAACCTGAAGTAATGACAAATTGTATGTCATCGTGAAGTGCCAGAGAAATTCCTCTGTATTTGTGGCATTTATTACTAATAATACACTTACGTCTCTACTTCTGCATAGTATCCCTTCACCCTCCTTAGGTCAGAGGAAAAAATTATCTTCTCATAATTTTCTGCGCCTCTTTTCTCCCATGAATTTCCAAATTTTGGCTGGTTAAACCCCATTTTTATGTTATCAAGTTTAATAATTCATATTCTGTCCTACAACTGTAAATAAGCACAGTTGTGATGTAATTAGATAAAGAGTATTTATTACAGAACTGAACAGCATGATTGGTCAGTAGGAAAAACATGTTATCCTCTATGACTAACCCCACGTCCTTGTAGGGACACTCACCAAGATCAAATGGATTCTCCTCTTCAACGTGCTGCAGATCAGCATCTATACACAGCTTTCTTTCTTTTTTCTTTTTTTTGAAACAGAGTCTCACTATGTGGACCTGGGTAGAGAGCTGTGGTGTCACAGCTCACAGCAACCTCAAACTCTGGGGCTTACGGGATTCTCTTGCCTCAGCCTGCCAAGTAGGTGGGCTACAGGCACCTGCCACAATGCCTGGCTATTTTTTTGTTGTAGTTGTCATTGTTGTTTAGCTGGGTCAGGCCGGGTTTGAAACCGCCAGCCTTGGTGTATGTGGCTGGTGCCCTAACCACTATGCTACAGGTGCCAAGCCTATATACAGCTTTCTTACAAACATTTGGCTCTTTTTAAAATGTTAGATTTGATTTTCTTATTTTGATTTGTTAGATGAAAACAGGGCTCATTTGTCACATCAGTAGGATGTGCCCCCTTGACCATACTATTAATATTTATTGCACAGGGCAGTATGAGTTTGTGCTACATCTGTCCTGGGCGGGGGGCGGGGAGTTGTGTGTGTTTTCTTTTTTGTATTGTATTGCTTGGCTGGTTTCTCTGTTTGTTAGACCTCAGGTTTCTCCTTAATTGGATTTATCTTTGTGTTTTGTTGAAATACATCTTCAATAATTTCAGAAATTGTGCAGAGGGAGTATAGAGGGTTTGTGCGTCTGAGATGCCCTCTTGCCTCTTTGATTGAAATTTCATGAGGGAAATGTTCTTTTAATTTCCCTCTTAACAGTCCATAGTAATTCCTTGTTTTTAATCTAATACAAGGCACTGGAATTAATGTTAGTGTGTTGGACATAACTTCTATCGAAACTATTTGAGTACTATTTTAATATTTTTAATAAGAGAGAATACTTGAGTAAATTAGGCTGTTAAGTGAATCTTTTTTGGCTGTTGCCAGTAAAAAGAAACCCTGTCCCATTTCCTTTACTTCTTTGTAAAATCAGCTAGACTTTTTTTCTTTTTTTTTATTTTTCTTACATTCTATTTTGTTACTGTGAAGCCTTCTGGAAAGGTTTTTAAAGCAGTATTTCTGTCATCATTTTGTGAGTCCCATTTTCACAACTTACTTAGAAGCAAAGTATTTTATGAGAAAGTATGTGAGACCTAGACTGAGTGAAGCACTAGTTTTTGAGCAAGATTCAGAAAATAAAGTCTTCCAGTAGACTTAAAGATAGAAAGCCCATCTGTGGAAAGAAAGACCCCTTCACCTACAAGAAAATGCCTATGGGTGTCAGAAAACTCCTTTTTTTTTACTCTATAAAAGAGAGAAGATGGTTAAAGCACCAACCTAGTAGATAATTAAAATAAAGCATTTAAAACTGCACAATAGCCTTACCTTCAAATTAAGGCATGAAGAAGATTTCCCAGAGCTTTTGAATCTCAAGTTAGGATTGATAAATGTAGGTTTGAAGGGTAGGAAGCTGAAAGTGAGGAAACGCTGTGAAGACCTGAGTGGAGGGGCCTCCCCTTTACAGTTCATCTCAGTCCTTTACGCTGGACCCTCATTTCCCAGACCGCGAAACCTGAGGTGGTGTTTTCTGGAGTCTACGTGCTTTGCCAACACAGGCGTCCGAGGCTCTGGGGAACAGCAGCACCACATCCTCAGGGATGCAATGTGTGTAAAATATACAACGATGCACGTTTTGGGGGAAACTTGGAAAGACTAATTCACAAAGGATTTGTTCCTCTGATTCTAGGTGCTAAAAGCTAGATGAAGAAAAACAAAGAATTTAAAGGGGATTGAACACAACATTTTAAAAAGAGGGCAAAAGAGTATGAAAACTACGGGGATGTTGCGCTAGATTTTGAAACAGAGTCCAGTGAACCTCTGGGTGTCTGTGTAATAACACCAAGCAGGAGAAGAATGGATTTCACGGAGGAAGGCCCCCACTGCTCGGTTTCCATTTTGTGTTTAAACAATTACTTTGGGGATTGTCATCAATTCACTTGAGCATGAGTTTTTGATACCATGAAAGCGACTAATTACTGATAAACTGCATATAGGCAGGTTTCAAGTAACTCCCTTGAAAACAAAATACTTAAAAAGATTTCTTATGTTCGTTGAGTTCTGTTTCTTGAGCTGAAATGAGTAAGGCTCAGCAATGGTTCAGCATAGAATCATGAAAGTATGAAATAACAATTTTTCTTGAGTGGAGTTGCAGCTGCCTTTGCCAGGTCTTACCCACTCAGCGGCTCACCCCCTGGACGCTGCTTGTTGACCCTGCAGCTGAGCATTGTTGCAACCTGAATGCAGCAACTAAGGAAAGTGAGCAGAACAAAACCATTCTTCTTGAAAGTAAATATGCCTTTCTAGATGTTGGAAAATTGGAAATGATATCAAGATGTTCACCTGACAAAACTTGGCCTGAGAAAGGGCCTGGAGGGGCTTCTGCATGTAGGCAGCATTGTTTGTTCATTGGAGTAAAGAACTACAAACTTGTTTATCCACAATTTAACCAACCAGAAAGTCAAGATAACTCCTTCTCCCCTAACTCTCCCTTCAAGGGAAAGAGATAACTGAAGTGTCAGTAGTGGGGATAAATCACAACCTAATTGTAACACCATAGCTTAGGTTCATTCTCCAGATAGTGTGGGGCTTGTGTGACCTTCCTGGCAGTGCCCTAAAGCACTACTAACTTGGGGGGTACTTGAGCATCCTTAGAGATTAAATTGTACACAGTGTCACTTTCTGAGTTGTATCACACTGCTTTCCTGATTCTAACCATCGCTCACCATTCTATATTAATTAATTAATTACTTTTTTGGAAGATAGAGGCTTGCTTTGTCACCCTGGCTACAGTGTGAGGACATCATCATAGCGCACAGCAACCTCAAACTCCTGGGGTAAAGCAATCTTCCTGCCTCAGCCTCCCGAGTAGCTGGGACTACCGATGCCTGCCATCTCACCTGGCTAATTTTTCTATTATTTGTAGAGATATGGTCTTGCTTTTGTTCAGATTTGTCTCAAACTCCTGACCTCAGGTGATCCTCCTGCCTTGGTTCCCCAGAGTGCTAGGATTACAGACATGAACCATGCCTGGACTCTATATTAATGTAAATTGTCCATAATGAGCTCCCAGTATTTAAAATGACCTTTAAATGTATAAATGTTTTCCCTGATAAAACATGGCTTTTGTGTATGTGTGTGACAGAGTCTTACTTTGTCACCCTGGGTAGAGTGCCATGGCATCATAGCTGACAGCAACCTCAAATGCTTGGGATCAAGTGATCCTGTTGCCTCAACCTCCCGAGTAGTTGGGACTACAGGTGCCCATCACAATACCTGGCTATTTTTAGAGATGGGGTCTCATTCTTGCTCAGCATGGTCTCAAACTCCTGAGCTAAGGTAATCCACCCTTCTAGGCCTCCCAGAGTGCTAGGATTACAGGCGTGAGCCACCGTGCCTGGCAAAACATGGCTTTTGACTTCTCCTGACTTGCCTACACAATTTACCTTTAAGAGTTACTTAGATAACAGATCACTAGATAGGGATACAGCAGCGGTTCTCAACCTGTGACCCATTTGGGGGTCTCCTGCATATCAGATATTTACATTATGATTCATAACAGTAGCAAAATTACAGTTATGAAGTAGCAATGAAAATAATTTTATAATTGGGGGTCATCACAACATGAGGAACTGTATTAAAGGATTGGGACATTAGGAAGGTTGAGAACCACTGGATAGAGATATCTGGTTGGGCATTGATAAGACTTAATATAAGAGAGAGGTTGAAGCTCAATGCCTGTGCTCAGCGGCTGGGGCACCAGCCACATACACCGGACCTGGCGGGTTTGAATCCAGTCCCGGCCCACTAAACAACAATGACAACTACAACCCCCAAATAGTTGGGTGTTATGTTGGGCGCCTGTAGTCCCAGCTACTTGGGAGGCTGAGGCAAGAGAATGGCTTAAGCCCAAGAGTTTGAGGTTGCTGTGAGCTGTGACACCACAGCACTCTACTGAGGGTGACATAGCGAGACCCTGTTTTTTTTTTTTTTAAAAAAAAAAAAGAGGTTGACAACAAACTTCTGAGATCCTTATTTCTTGAAGTCATCCTTTGTATTTCTAAATATCTTACTAAAAACAAACAAACAAAACTCAATTTCTAGCAGCATCTTGTCTTCCCAGAGGCAAGCCCAGATACATACAGCAATTGCTGAACCTGTGGGATGACATGAGGGGGCAAAAATGAAATGAGGTTCTAAGTGCTTTGCCTGTCACTGATACACAGGCAGCATTCAACAAATAATAATTTCCTTAAAATCCAGAATTAGGGGCAGTCTTCAGATTCTTCTTTAAGTCCTCTTTAAATATATTCAGCTCATTTTTTTCATTCACATATAGATTCCTTCCCCAAATATTCATTGACAGCTTACCATGTGCCAAGCTCAGGGCTGAGCCTGGGATAGAGAAGTGAGAAATCACCCAACCCACAGAACACTGAGGACAGTGACCAATGGCCTTAGTGACATTTGCAGAGATTTTTCTCCTGATGGGAGAAAATCAAATCAGGGACTTGCATGAAAGAATGGGAGATGAAGAGTCAGAAAAGGGTACAAAATAAATAAAAAGGATTTGCAGGGGCCTCAGTCTCCTTCTCAATGTGGTCTGGAGTTGGCTTTGACTCCACTTTTGACCCTGTGGCTGGAGACCACGCTGAGGAATGTCCCCTCTTCAGCTCTGGCTCAAATGCAAGTGTAGTGATGCCTTAGGAATTGCTGCCTGAAAACAAAGAAAAAGCACAAAACAATAACCATAATGAAATAAAAGCCTTAAAGCTAAAGAAAAACAAAGTGTCATGATTTGTGCATTTTTCTGCAAAGCCGATTTGTTCTGTGGTGGAAGATAGAGTCTGCATTTGATTTCGACAAGTATGCAGTAATGGGTTATGTACTCCAGGGAAAAACTATTCTTAGGGGAGCAAGAACGTGATGGATTCACTTCCTGGGTGAGGTTTATAATATGTGGCAGTTTTAGTGCGAGCAGGTATTTGGTCTATAAACTTGGAGAGCCTGGCATTAGTGTAGCTCGTTTCTAAATGAAGAAGAATGCAGCTCTCCCTCTCTCTCTGGTTATTAGTCCTCCTGGGGATAAACAGGAAGATTAAGTGTTTTCCTGGTGTTGTGTTTGCCTGTCACGGTGATGTGCACACGCCCCATTGCCAGCACCTGTATGCAGCCCCACAGACCCGCTATTTTGTTGGTAAGAGCTCCTCATTTTGAGGCCAGGTCTCTTTCTGTGCTGATGGAGGGCTGTTTCCACTCCTGTTCAAATGCTCCCTCTCAATGATACGATTAGCTGCTTTGCAATTAGACACTGGATCTGTGAACATCCAGCTTCTTGGTCCCTGGAGGCAATGTCTTGTCCTCTCTCCTCAAAGCCTGCTGTTCTGCTCCTTGCAGTTTAAACAGTGTTAAAGAAAGGCAGATCCGCCAGACAGCTGCTTCCCAGAGGACCTTGGCGGCCACAGGTCCTGAGGCCGCTGGAGACCTGCTCTGGGCCTCACCAGCACGCATGGGAACTCGTGTTGTCATCTGTTTGAGAAGTGACATCATTCTGGGGAACCTATTCATGCTAACTAATCTCCTAAGATGCTGGATGATAAATTAAGATGCCAATTTATTTATTTACTATTAGAAATATACTTGCCAAGCAATGTATCTGTGTCAGCCACTCAGTTTGTTCTCTTCACACAATTAAAGTCTATTTGGAAAAACAAATTATAGATCATGAGTTTTCTTGGGAGGGGAAAAACGTCTCTAGAACGCTGCTCATTGGAATGTAAATTGAGACAAATTTTCTGGAAGGCAACATTTTTATGTGGCAGATTTCCATCGAACAAGCAGGCTGTGTTCCTTGTTTGTGTCTCCCACCATCCTCTGAAAATGTCTTTGATGGTGGAGGCTTCCCCTGTCGCTGGCTGAGAACTGGGCTGCCCCTCTGACTTTTCGACTTACTCTGGGGGAGTAGATGGGCCTGTGGTCTAAGTCACAAGTGTGGGCATGAGTTAGAAATTAAGAGCGTATAGTTCAAGCTAGGGATCAAACTTCAGTCTTCCTTACTAGTACGATTTCTCCTCTCCTTCTCCCAGCTGAGACCTGTGGGAGTGGGCTGTTGGGGGTGGGGGGCACCTATCCTTGGCAGGTGGTTTTAGTCACCTCCTTCTCTCGTTCCTCAATGTCTTCCTTTCTACTTGCTAATTGTGTCTTTTGGCCTCTCAAAGGATGGAACCGGGCAAAGGAAGAGGTTACTGAGCTTGAGGTAAGGACCACCATGCCCTCACCACCCCACTTACCCATGGAGCCTCATGGCACAGCTTAGCCAAAGAAACCCTCCTCACATATCCGATTTCCCTCTACAGACTCTGAACCCTTTTTTAGCCTTTGCCTGAATGAGCCAGGGTAGGACTAGCTTTTATGTCTATCCTCTGAATATTTTGTTCAGGCACCTGACTTAGGAGTGGAACATCTCTTGCAATTAAGACCCATGTACATTACCTTGTGTGTATCTGTCACAGACTAAATTCCCAGAACTAGAATTGTAACCTTGATTGATGTTAGTGACCATAGCAGTTAAGAGTACAGGTTCCAGGGTCTATTGTTTCCAAACGCCAGGGTCAAAACTTTAGTTTTAACATCCTAAAGTGTTTTTGTATGCATTGAAAGCCTTAAAGATGTTCATAACAACAGCAACTGCTTATCTAGTACTTCCTACATCCCAGAGGGTATTCTAAGAACTTTATCTATAATAAGTTTAATTTCTCAGCAATCCTGTGAATTATGGATTAACATCATCTCCATTTTGTAGATAAATCAAGGCAAGAAAAACAAAGCAACTTGCCTAAAAATCACCACTGGAAAATGATCCATTCAAACACTTTGACTCCAGAACCTACACACTCTGAATCACTATGCTTACTGATGCTCGTGGCACAAAGTAATGTACTTGGATATAAACTGCAATATTTCTAATAACTGGAAACTAGATATAATTCATGTGTTTGGTAAAAAGAGATTGATTAAATAAAGGTGTATTAATTTTCTAGACCTCAAAGCATTTAAACATGTGTTTTAGATGACTGTTCACATATAAGAAATTTATAACTAGTAGTCAGGAAAATACAAATGAAAGTAAGAACTAAATATGATTTTATATCCATCACCCTTGCAAAAATGAAAAGGGCCGTAACACACAGCACTGACGAGATGTGGGCTCTAATGGGAGGAAGAATCCTTACTACAGTTTCTCAAGTAATCTGACAAGAGCTTCTAAAATGTTAAAAAAATTGAAATATGCACACCTTTTGATCAAAAATATTATTTATGAGAATCTATATTATAGAAAGGAAAGCATGTACATAAGGCAAAAATTGGACATAATTGAAATGCTCATCAGTAGCACAATGGTTGACTCATCCCGACACATTTGTGCTCTGTTATATTAATGCAGCTCTTTAAAATAATGAATTAGAACTTGATTTATTGACCTGAGGAATGTCCCTGAAATATTGTGTGAGAAGAAAATTGCTTTCATAATAATGTGTAGGGCAAGACCCCATTTCCGTAAACACAAACAAGAATTTTTGTATATGTGTATGAAAATATGTTGTAAGCATGAAGAAAAGTCTGGAGAGTTACAAGTCAGTATAATTTTGGGTACCTCAGGTGGGGAGCCTAAAAAGAGAGAGAGAGAAAGAGAGAGGGAGTGTGTGTGTGTGTGTGTGTGTGTGTGTGTGTGCATGTATGCATCTTTGGATTGTTTCATTGATTGCAGTAAGCATTTAACATTAAGAAATTTTAAAATTTTATTAAAGGAAAAAAGTTAAATTATATTAATATTTATTATCTCTTGTCAAATGAAAAGACTATACATATACATATATGGATAATTCTCATTTTAAAAAATCAATTCAAAATTATGTGCATGTATGTATGTGTGTGTGTGTGTGTTTAGGTGGATATAAAGAAAAAGTCTTGAGGAAATATAAAGTTCAAAGTGTTAACCGAGAGTATTTCTGAGTTATGGCATTTTTCTGAGTTATTTCTTATCTGTCTGTATCAAGAAAAAAATGTTGGAAATAAAATATAGAGAAGTTAAAATGAGGAATTAGCTTATAAGAAAGGAAAAAGAAATAGAATTGAGTTTGAACTAGAAAAAAACTTTTTAAGAGGGTGACTGGTGAAAGGGAGTCAGAGTGGAGAGTTGGAAAGTTGGACGACATGCTTGAGCAGTCAAGCGTCTGGAAACACTTCCTCCAGTAGGGGGCGACATGTCCTTCCTGTGTGGTTAGCCAACAATCTTCACAGCTTATGACCTAGAAAGATTAGAGGCAGAGTTGCAATTTTGAAATTTCTTTTGTTTCTCAGAGGCTGCATTTCTTGCAATTTTGAAATTTCTTTTGTTTCACAGGGGCTGTATTTTCCATCTGAAATGCTCTGGTTTATTCCAAAGAATGCTGATATATAAAGGGGGAAAGAATTAGGAATAGGAGTTTAGCAAGAAAAGAGACGAATTCAGGAAGACTTGTAATGCAGCATGAATGAGTGTGGTTTGACGTGGTGCAGTTGATCACAGAGCAATCCTGACGCAGGACGCAGACCGCGGAGGTATCTTGTGTTCATAAAGCTGTTCCAACATATCCATTGAGAACACCAGGGACTAAAGTACACGTTTCACGTGACACCCTGGACTTAGCTATTTCAGAGAAAGGCAGATGATATTTGTGACATTGTCAGTTACCATTTGCAGCTTTACCAGGTACATTTGGGATGAGTGGGGTGGGGGGCAGGATACATGCAAACCTCCACAGTTTTAAGAGGGAAAGTAGTTTAGGAAAAATAAAGACTTTGCATTTCTTCCTTGTCATGATAATATCCAAACCAGAGCTTTAGTTGTATAGAACTCAGATGGGGTATCTTTTCAGGATATAAATAACATATGGAGGAAAGGGAGAAAGGTAATTATTTAAAATTAGAGAAATGGATTTAATTAGTAAAAAATCCTAAGCTGCTTTACCATTTAAAATGGTGTGTAAAATTTAAAACTCTCATAGATCAGATCATATCATAAAACTGAAGCTGTTAAGGCTAATGACCAGAATTCTTGCTGTTTTTTAGAGGCTCCTGTTTAGGAAGAGGACAATAATATGAAATGAGCAATAGACAGAAATTTATTTTTTACTGTCCATATGTCATTTGGTCAATGTTGAACTCCCTTCTTGTGGGGAAAGCCAATGGTGTCCCTCTTTGGTCCAGTGTTTAAGTGAGAGGTTAGAGTTGAGGGGAGGGGCTACAGTGGGGCCTATTCCAGCTGTTTAGTGGCAATATTTCCTGGAAGGTGAGTTAATGGTGAAATAGAATACCTTTGCCTTTTATGTCCCTTTTTGTCCGACATTTCCCCTTGTCAACCTGCACTTGAAATAGCCCAAAATAAAAACTAGAAAATAAAAGCTGCAAGTAAAAACTCTATTTGTTCTATGCTGGATAGAATAGAAAAACCAGACTCCTGGCTTTTCAACTCAATTACAGAGGATGCTAAGGAAGAGTCTTCTAATTAGGCACTTCTGCCAAAATTCATGACATCTAGATAAGAAATAATTATATGCCTAGGGGCTGATCGTTAAGGAGAGCTTCCTTGTTTGTGTTTTGGAGGACAGACTTAAGTGCGTCTTTACAAAGTCACTCCATGACCTATTCTCTTTAGCCCATCCTCATGTGATCATGGTACTTTTATCTCTGGCTGCTCTTTGTTTATGGGAGCCTTTTCTTCTGCTCATAAACACACTCCAGTCTACTTAATCCTTTAAAACTAACCATCCACCCAACCCCCCAAACTTTCCCTCAACCTCCAACCCTTTCTACCTCCTATCTTTATCTTTAGGTCTAAATTCACTAGAGTCTGACTTTTCCCTGCTGCGTCACCTCTCATTCTCTCCCCAGTCATTTCCAAACTCACTTTCAAATTCACCTCTCCACTGAAGGTAAAAGTGATCCCAGATGCCAAATTGCCAACTTCTCTGAGCTCTAAGGCATTGACACTTCAACCTCTCTTTCCTGGAATTCTCATTCATTGGCTTCTGATTTTTCTCCGTGCTTCTTGCTGGCTCAGTCTTTTGCCTGTCCTTAGAATCTGGTGTTTTCCAAGTCATGTCTTTTGGCTTTGGGATAATAGAATGAAATCTATCCATTTCTAGGACTAGGCTTATCAGGGACACAGGATGACTAAAACATCACCTCCTGTTAGGAATCCTTGGACACACTGTGTAACATTTTGAGCCTCAGTTTGCTCACATGGCAATAGATGTTGTAAATACTTGGGCTCCGGACCTACATTTCCAGCTCCCCAGGCTGTGTTCTTAGCTACCAGCTCAACTGCAGCGAAGGGAAATGCCTCCACATCCCCCTTTCCCAACCTCTTCCTTCCTTTCTTTCTTTTTTTTTTTTTGTCAAATCAAATTTCAAACTCTTATTTATTTATTTTTTAATTATTGGGGATTCGTTGAGGGTACAAGATGTGTTACACACACCTCCCTCCTTCCTCTCTAATGGTCCCTGTCATGGTTAATGGCAGGAACATTAGTCAAGACACAAGCTAGAAACCTGGGAGTCAACTTTTGTTTTCCTCCTGTCAACCCACACATCCAGTAAACCTCCAAGTCTATCACTTGTCCATCAGAAATACTGCTATAAAGCTGCCACTTCTTCACTGCCCAGACCGCCACATTTCTCCCCTGGTCAATACTATAGTGGCCTTTTTCTTTTTTCTTGTAAGTTTTATACCAACCAAAATTCATTCTCGCCATGCTTTCAGAGGGACTATTTAAGTTACAAATTTATCTTAGCTGCTCTAAAAGACTTCAGCGGCTCCCGCTGTCTGTACAATCATTTGTAAAACACTCGGTTTTGTCCACAACCTCCTAGTCCAGCCTCCTATCACTTCCTTCCCTCATCCAAGCATCTCTCATGGTAGCCGGTGTTTACTGAACACTCTTGGAGGAGTCAGGTCCCTGGGCCATGGTTTATGTTCTGTTTACAGGGCTCTTCTCCTATTCCCCCATAGGGCAACATTCCCCTGGTTTTCAAAGGACTGTTCTTTGATCCTTCTCTGGAATAATAAATCGCTCCCTGTTGTCTCGTGTGCATACAGAGCTTTGCTCCCCTTTCAATGTGCAGCCTCATCAGATTGCATTTGTAAATGTTATCTTATCTACTTTTTGAGCAAGGATCTCATCCCAGGCATTTTACCCTCTTCATAGCTTATCATGGCCTTGCAGCCAGAACTCAACAAATACATGTGTCATGAAGGGAGTAATATAAACAAAATACCACCAGGGCCGGGGTTATACGAGGGCAAAACTAATCTTGTATTGCTACAAACACTGAAGCTATATTTGTTTGTGGTCTCAACAAATACCAGAATATTCATCACTGTAAATAACCCTAAATCCTGTGACCCTCAGCCTGGAGTTGAAGGTGTAAAGCCAAGAAGAGAACTATTTGGTCCACATGAGGACAGCACAGTCTCTTTCATAACCTTACCCAAGGTCCCTGGGTCCCAGATCTCTCACTCCTTGTGTCCATGTATAGCCAGAACTACAGACCCAGACCCTTTTCCCTGCCCAAGACCCAAACTTAAGAACCTTTACTTTTCCTTCACCACTTTCTTCTGGGTTATAGAGGGCTTTAATTGTAAGGTGATCAACATAAAATCAGGTGTGGAGGTTAACATAAATTGCTCACTCCCAAGCGCTGGAGTAGTTTGAATCGCTCACCATATTCCTAAAATGTGAAGAAGCTTCTGGCAGAAATGGCATAGTCAGGCACACAGTGCTCTGCAGATGACGAGCTCTAAGGAGCACCGCATTTCATGCTCCCAGGGTTTTCTGCTGGTTAAAGACAAGTGGCTGGATGTGCAGACCCATGCATAGCACTTAAGGGAATATCAACTTTCCCACAAGGATTTTCTTTCCACCACATCCCTACTTTTGAGAGCAGGCAGCCATAGCTGTGACAGTTTGCCATTTCTCTCTACTTGTTTTCAATAATCTCTCTTTAGTTACTTTGTAAAAAGATTCTCAACTGAGGTTTTTCTTGCTTTCCATCTTCTAAAGTGTTTATTACTAGAAGATTCAACTTTCAGATTCTCCAAAGAAAATTCTTCCTTAGGAAAGGTAAGAGGTTAAAGAAGATGTAGCTGAAATTAGTTTCTTTTTTTGGCTCTGCAAAAGCGATTGCAGCAAAGGCAATAGTTGGAGGCAATAACTTAACAAATGGCTTTAGAAATGAGCTCTTCACTGTAATTTGAAAGAGCTCTCTATGAATCCTATTTTATAATTACTGCCTGGTTCTTATGGGGCACTCTAAAGCTTGAGTGTCTCCCAGCTTCATTCCTCAGGTGAGCCTTCTGGTTAGCTGTGCCCAATTTGACACATTGCACTGAACTCTCACCCAGTGGTGTATTTGCTGATGACTATTTAATTACACCTGGCAGCCTTCAGCAATCTCAATGATTAAGAATTGCAATCTTTTGTTCTATTAATCGGCCTGGATTTCTTTTCATCTAATGAAATCGAAGTGTTCCTAGTTGATTTTCAATATACCTAGAGAAGCTTGGTTAGAAGAAATAGAAGGATAGAAGAAGATAGAGTTAAGATGATGGTGGTTGACCTTCCCAAGGTCATTCTAAGTCATCAGCAATTGGGGTAAGAACTTGGACATTTGGGTGGCTTGTTCTGTTAACGTAGCCCATAAAATCTAAACAGTATTGTTCTATTATCAGATGGGCTTCACTCATCCTTGCTTGTGTGTGCCTGCATGTGTTCAGGAGATACTGAACTCCTATAGTTAGTACTTCACAGCTCTAAAATGTGAGCACACTGGAGAGCTGCACACAGTGTGTCCACATACTCCCAGTCGCTCCTTGAGATCTTCATGCCTTTACCAACAAGAGGTCCCACCAAACTTTACAGAAGAATCTGAGGCTAAGGCATTTGGAATGTAGCCTGTTGTAACTTCTACTTTTTCTTTCCTATCAATGAGGCTGGATGCTCTGTTGAAATGGAAGGAAAAGGGGGAAGGAATGAGAGAAACAGCAGTGATCTAGAATCTCATCAATGTTGCCACCAATTTCTGTGGAGTTATCAGTGAATTTGTATTCTTTAATAAAAGAAGTAAGATTCTACCAAGTTGATCGTTTTAAAGCTAGGAAATGCTGGGTGGTGGTAAAAGAGGGCGGGAGAAGGTGATTATGCAAATGTACACCTCGTGATTGGTCTGATAGAACATGCACCTGCTAATTGAGGTTAAGTATTAGGAGATGAGAAAGTAGACAGAAGTAAATGCTTTTTCCCAAAACAGAAATTAATATGGCCATGGGCAGAATCTGTTTCTGTTATTTGTACTGTGATACTCAAAGGTAATTGGACCTATGTATAAAATGTGACACCAATCTGATCATCTCGGTAGTCTGAAGATAGCATGTATTTGGGGAGACTTTGTTCTGTTTTCAATGCCTTGTCTTCAAGGACTTCCAAAATTGTTCAGCTAAATTTAGGTTGTTCCTTTAATTACCCCTTTCCCATCACCACCCATTACCACTTCTGAATGATGACTTTGTGCATTTTTCAATTAAGAGCAATGAACTGCTCTCTTAATCTAGTTCCATCATTCAACTTTGTTCCAAGGAGATTCTTTATAGACAATTTCCATTTTAATCAGAAGTGAATGGAACTATTGCCTTTAAAGTGGACCATCTGTGGATTTACCAGGAATTTTATCAACTTTGATCTTTATTCAATTTAACTTTCTGCCAGAGCTCCAGTAAAGTTCTTTTAAGCTGGCAGAAAGTAGAGCTCAGAGAGGAGGTGGTACCCTTGAACTCCCCTGGGAGGGTTGGGAGAAACTGATCTGGAGGGTGAAAAAAGGGAGTGGGTGGACAGAGACTGCAATGCCAATCTTGGAACATTCTGGAAGAGCCAAGTCCTCGACATGACTCCAGTTTGAGACTCTTTGAGGCTTGCAAGGTAATCTTAAATAGACATTCCCACCCCAATGTTGGTCTCAGAAGCCCTGATGCCAGCTTGGCTGAAAGAGATGGGTACGTGGATGGGTCCAGGCTCTCCCCAGCTCTGGAGCAGGACAGGGAGGGAAGGATCGGTGTTGGTTTCAATCCCCAGCACAGCCTTCTGGAGTGCAGCTTGTGCACACACAGAAGAGGCTTTGCTTTTCTAGATTCCAGATACTTCTCTGGCCTTTAAAGTGGAGCAATTTAGGATGCCAATAGATCCCTCAGTATATAAAGAATGCTCCCTGCTCTCTGTGCAGGAAGCCTGGGTCTCCTGTCCTCTACTCAGTCATTTTCCACAGTTGGGCGGGAAATAGTCTTGGATAGCTTCAGACCTAGTCTATTTATTTTCTCCTTTTTAAAAACAACATTATAAAGGCAAGCAACATCCAGTAAATGGCATAGATTTGAGGTGTATAATTTCATAAGTTTTGGCACACATATTTACTCAGGAAACTATCCCCTCAATCGCTGGAGTGGCCTGAACCTTCCTTTACTCCAGAGGTTTCATGGTGCTCCTGTGTGATATCCCTTTTTGTCCCATGTTGCAGAAAACACTGGTCTACTGTCTGTGACTATAAATCACTTTTCACATTCTAAGAGTTTATGAAAATAGAATCATCTTTTCTTGTCTGATTTCTTTCACCCAGCATAGATATTTTAGATTCATGACTGTTGTTACATGTATGAATAATTCATTCCTTTTTATTGCTGAGCAATAATCCATTGTATGGACATACCACCGTTTGTTAGCCTGTCAATGGATTGTTCCTTTCATTGTATTTAATAGGATCATAAAGTGTTAGACCTATAAGGGGCTTTATAAATCACTCAATCCAAGAAAATCATTGTACACATTAAATAACTGAAGCCAGAGCACTAGAGAGTCTCCTTGAAATTTATTTAAAATGTGCATTCATACCTCTTCCTGCCATTCCATTCCAGTGATGGGGTGGACCCTGAGACACTGCACTTTTAACAACAGCCTTTGGTGATTCTAATCCAGATGTGTGGTCTACTATACTTAAGATACCAAATAATTTAAATAATTTGTTCAAGATCACAGAAGGTTAGGAACAAAGACTGGATATAAATTAAGTCCACAGTTTTTGATTTCTAAATTGGGAGCTCCTTCCATTTCATCATGATCACACTCAATGCCATCAGGGAAGGAAAAGGCCATCAAGGAATCACTTTGCCTTCTATGAAAGATAGCTACACAGCTCTAGGAATCTGAGCACTTTCCCTGGTTTCCAGAAGAGGGCGCTGATAGCAAATCTTTTTTTTTTTTTTTTTTTTTTTTTTTAATTGTTAAATCATAGCTGTGTACATTAGTGCAATCAAGGGGTACCATGTCCTGGTTTCATATACAATCTGAAATATTCTCATCAAACTGTCCAATGTAGCCTTCATGGCATTTTCTTAGTTATTGTATGTAGACATTTGTATTCTGCCTTTAGTAAGTTTCGCCTGTACTCTATTCTCTTACTTTCCCTCTCCTCCCCCTCATCATTCCTTTTTTTGGGGCGTGGGGGTGGGGGGGTTGTTTTTGTGGTGGGATGAGGTCACTAAATTTGCAAATATGAAAAGTAACAAAGTGAAAGGACCAGGGTGTAGGGGAATTATTTTACCTCAATAAAAAGCCAGGGCCCAAGAACTAGGGTGTAGGGGAATTATTTTACCTCAATAAAAATCCAGGGCCCCCTAGAGAAACATCTTGAATTCATTACATTTTTATTACAACCTTGCCTGTAAGTGCGGTCACTTGCTGGCTTCTGGTCTCTGGTTTTGTGAGTCAGCACTTTCTTTCCATGACCTTCTCAAAGCTGTAGAGATACATGCTGGGAAGAACATGCAGAAGGAAAGATGATGAAATTTAACCAGAGCTGAAGATGCCTTGACCTTTAGGAACAACAACAATTGTCATTCTCCTCTTACTTTTTCTATCTCTTTCCCTTGGGTAATTAGGGAGGAAACCACAAACCCGCTCTTGGGTGTATTTTCCCCTGTGGTTATTATAATTTCAGTGACCTTTGGGCTGCCTTCCTCTGCAAGGGGTCCTCAAACTTTTTAAACAGGGGGCCAGTTCACTGTCCCTCAGACCGTTGTAGGGCTGGACTATAGTTAAAACAAAACAAAACAAAAAAAAAACTATGAACATATTCCTATGCACGCTGTACATATCTTATTTTGAAGTAAAAAAAACAAAACAGGAACAAATACAATCACACCGCCTCATGTGGCCTGTGGGCCTCAGTTTGAGGACCCCTTTGAACTCAGACAGTAAGGACTGAATTTCAGAATTAATACCTGGTAGTTGAGAATGTTGCTTCTAAGCAAGGGTGTCAGGATTGTAAAAAAAAAAAAAAACAAGCAATAACACATCCATTGAGAGAAAAGGGAGCAGGAGTCTAACCCAAGCTGTCAGAAAAATTTAATTCATCTTTGATAGTTTTGGCATTTTCCTAACAATACTTTCATGATGAATTGGGTAATTCAAATGCACTCACTACCTTTGAAGCCCTAGAATGAAAGGGAGCTTTTGCCTCAATGAGATGAAATAAGACAGGGCTTTGAGAACTCAAAAGCTTCCTTGGGCAGTGCTGTGAGAAGGCCCATGGCATTCCCAGGCCTTCCCTCCTCCCTTAGTCTTCCCTCTGACCAGGCATGTGCATTCCTCATTAGATCCTAAGCATGACTCACAAAGAGTCTTAAGTATCTTGTGTTATCTACGTGTACATTTTAACATTAATTGTGGCGCATAAAAGGCTTTGTCTTTGAGTCACAGGGCTTGGTAATGAGACAGAAGATTGGTAATTAGACAGAAGTTCTAATCTGTGTTCATCTACTTACCACTTGTGGGCCTTTAGGCAAGCCATTTAACCTTTATGAGTCTATTTCCTCATCTGTAAAATGGTAATGATGATAATAATATGCACATTTGTGAGTGGCTGTAGGGATTAGAGATAATATATATAAAGTGCCTGGACCAGAAATAGTAATTAAAGGAATGTCACACATGCACATGTCAGGCATTCAGGTGACAGAAATGTTGGGACTTTTTCTATTGACAAGAGAATTTTCCTAGCACAACTGAAACTGTATCACCAGAATGGAGAGAGGTAGCTGCCTACTCAATTAGGGTGGTTCTAAATGCCTCTTGTCTACCTAATTTGTCTATACACGTTCGTTGTAATCAGGGAGCTTGCGTCTTTGGATGTTTTATGAGAGCCATAAAGCTAACTGGGTGAGTGTTGAATTGAGAAGGGACTCCAGTGTACTTGTGAGGCTAGCTACTTAAGGGTTACTACATTTGAAACACAATTATAGGATATAAACATATGCAGAATGACGAGTGAGTTCCAAAAGTCCGACAAGGAAATTAATCTCATTACTTTATGGTCACACTTCCATGACAATACAATATATTTTTCCCAAACTGTGTAACTGTGTTGATGCTGTACACGTGCTCCTTGACGGCCTATTTCTATACCCGAGCAAAAAATATATACAATCAAATCTGTCTTTTTCATACTCTAGTTTGTTATTTCTTGCATGTGTTATGACAGAAACATTCACTGTGATTTCTGTTCTCAGATAATGAGAAGCTGTGATAGACATTAAGAAAAGAGGCTTCAAGTGGAAAGTCTCCCTAGATTTTTCTCATTGCCTTCCTCCAAATTTGATATGCTGCAGTGTTTTTAGTCTTGTTATTACAGTGTCAGGGTGGAGATGGATCATACTGAGGAAAAAAAGAAAAAGTGCTAGAATCTAAAAACGTGTAAACAGTTATCAGGAGAAATTGCTGAAGATTAAAACAGTTTATTCTTGACGTCATTGGCTATAATCAGTAATGAGTAACCCACTGATACTATATTTGTTAAATTCTTTTGTTATGGTAAGGACTACTGAAATTGCATTAAGCCAGTGGAAAAACGTCCTACAATACTCACTCTAGCACCGATGCCAGTCTCCAGGAGGAGGTAGTTTGCCTGAGGCCAAGTTGTTCTTGGGAATCACTAACTTCATTAGCACCAGGGGACTGGAATTCTATACTTAGTGGAACTATACGGTTACCGAAACATCTGCCCATGGGCGCCCACCTTAGTAAAGGGATCATTTTTTTGTAGGCTTTAAAGCTCAGAATAATTTAAAAACAGTCCTGAATAACTATTTGTCAGTTTTACAGCTGGAACCATTGCTGTCCCTGCCCTGCAGCTTTTGTTGAAGTCTTCTTCCAGTCCGTCAGCTCAGGGTTTAATCTGGTTAATCCTGCTGAGCTCTGGGGCTCTTTTACTGCCATAGCTTTTCCTTCGTCCAAGCAGAGAGACATGTTTAGATTCATGAGAGGTCTGTGTTTTCCAGCACAGTGCTGCACTGTCAGAAATACGTGGCAAAAAGGAAGCCATTTTTTTTTTTCCTTCCAGATGAGAAATATTGGTAGTTTCTCAAACTCAGATAAAATTAAATGATATAGTATAGTATATACTGCCATATCGTATACACATCTGGTAGGTGTGTTACAGAAGGTGGTTCATGCTAATCAGTCCTCTTCCCATTTCCACAGGTTCACAGTTTGGGCAGAGAGGGGTACATAGCATAAAGCATATAAAACCGGGCCCCAGGAAAACTCAGGTTAGAAGGGTGCCTTTGCTTCTGTCAACTTCTTTTTCTAGTAATCAAAATATTTATGGAAATTAATAGTGGTCTGCATTATGTCAGTGGCACAAAAGAGAGATAAAGGGATGGATTCAAAAATATTCAAAAGGTAATTTCAAGAGGATTCGGTGACTGTATTATTTCTTTCTTGAGGCTACCTTAAAAATTGCCACAGACTTGGTGGCTTCAAACAACAGAAATTTATTCCTTCGCCTTCTACAGGCCAGAAGTCTGAAATTCTTTAAAGGACTTGGCAGAGAACCCTTCTTGCGCCTTCCAGCTTCTGAGGCCTCTAAGTGTGGCTGTAGCACTTGCCCTCATCTTCCCACGGTCTTCTCCCTGTCCTCTGCCTTCTGTGTCAAATCTCCCTCTGCCTTTCTCTTCTGAGACACTCGTTATTGGGTCTAGGGATCATCCAGATAATCCAGGATGATCTCAGCTGGAGATCCTTAAGTATATTGCCAAGGACCCTTTTCCCAAGTAAGGTCACATTAAACAAGCTCAGGATTAGGACATGGACATATCTTTTGGGAGGGCACTATTTAACTCACCACAGTGATTAAATGAACATGTTCTTTTTTTTGATTAAGGAGGTTCCAACAAAGATGAATCCCGAATCTCTGGCCAGCGCAGATGGTAAGATTGTGGTGGCAAATACCTAAGAGGCAACATTAGAGGAGATGCCATTTTTATTATTTTGTTTTATACACTGAGTTTAAGGTAAGGCATGGAGGACATAGACACTTGACTTCACCATTTTATCTCATATCAACCCAACCTTGAGACTTCCAATAATTCTGTCAATGTTATTTAATTAGCACTCACAAAAAATGGATAAAGGCTACAACTATTTCTGGGGTGAGCCTTACATTATTGTAATATCTTTGGAAAAATTTACTTTAAGAATACTTCAAGATAAACAGTGCAATTTGTGATGAAAATTAATTTTTTATTTATCTCCTAGAAGCAGTTAGTCATCATTTGAAGTACCCTGATCAGGAATACACACTCCAGCCATGATTACCAAGCACTTCAAATATTGCCATGGAAATCTGTACCTGAGGGTTTGTTAATTAGACTAAGAGATATTAAAAATAACTTTTCACTACTGAAAAGAGAGGTATTCAACATATATCTTGACTCTTAACTCCCATCTCCCTTACGTTATGAGGATCTCGCAAGGCCAGCCACCTACTGTTTTTGGAGCAGCCCTCAGATATAGAGCTCCTGTAGTCCTGGGTCTCCACCATTGCCTGATCAGTTGCCTTTTCCCACCATTAAACACCATAGCCTCTACCTTGGAAAGCATCTTTTATGTGCATGCCCAACCCCTAGGTAAGGCAAGACATATGTTTTGGTGCTTTCTTATCAATACTAACTAATATGGCATACTTCACAGGCATAATGGTTATTTTATACTTGCTTTAATAACTTCAAAAATTTTGTTTATTAAAGCTGTGTGATTTGAGGGAGTTACGATAATATTTCATGGGTTTAGAAACTACAAAAGGGATTAGCTGTAGCATATAATTTAGCAGTGCTGTTCGTTCTGTACATCATGAAGTCACCAATGGGGTTATCCTTCTGATGGTGTCCATATTTTATTACAAAAATGAAAGGGATTTATTGAAGAGAGATCATGGAAATATTCAGACCTAGCTTAGACTTGGGTAGCTACTTTTAAATAACAAAAACATTTTATGTTTCCAAGATTAAAATTTGAATAGGGAAGAGAAAATGGCTTTCCAAAATGAGGGAACTGTGTCAGTTTTAGAGAAGATTGCAAGGAAAGACTGTGAAATCCTGGCTACTGCGTATTATGGCTTTTTGCTAAATCTTGTTTTCTCTCTATTTTTTGGTGAAGGAATTCAAGACTAGGCTGAAATAGAAAACATGCTGAAACTTTTATTGTAACCATCCTTCTCAAGAAATTTATGTAACAATGGAAAGGCAATCATTTAGAATTGATATTTCTGCTGAAATAGAATCAGTAAGTATTATATAGCTACCCAAGTCTGAGTTAGGTCTGAAACTGAACAATGGAAGTGACTCCTGGACAGAAAGTTTTACTTGGATGGGAAGAAGAGGAGGAGGAAAATAAGGAAATGGAAACAGAGCAAACCCACGGAGAAGATTGGATTCTTGTAATCATGGATGGACTCGTGGGATCTTCACGGCAGGGGTTCTCTTTTCTGTCCCCTCAACCATACTGTAGACCTGGTCACCCTGGCCTACCTCCACTTAAGGTGGTAGATAAGATTCACACTGCTCCAGCTGTTAGGATGTTTTATCTCACACTGAGCAGAACTGCCTCCCTTTCAGATTTGATGGGTCCAGGTTCTGTCCTCTGAAATACATGGACCAATTCTTCTCCCTCTTTGGCCTGACAGCCTATCAAATGTTTAAAGACTGCTGCCAACTTCCTTCCCTGTTATAAAGTAATGGACAATCAGGGACAATTACAAGCATCTGAGGTTTTGGATGTCAAGGCTATTCTGGGGAATTTCACACCAGCTCTATCCGGACAATCTGGGCAGAGCCACCTGACAGCCTACAGAACAGCCCTGAGACAGATTTACTTGACATCATCTATGCTCCTCTCAGTTTGTTTGGTCAAAAGAATTAGGAATAAAAAAATTATAATGCAATTTTAATTGTTTAGTTCTTAAGCAAGAGATAAATAAAGTCTGATGATCATGAATTGTGATAAGATTTTTCAATTGCTATTTTCATTTATTATCAGCTCAATTTTACATCCTTAATCTTTCGATGCAAAAAGAATGAATTCACTGGAAATAAAAAATCAACAATGGGCAGAAGGAGGAGACAAGATGGCTGACTGAAGCCAGCTTTCCACAGAGGCTCCCATCTAGAAGGAGAGTTAAAGGACAGAAATTTAGCAAGTAACCTGGTGGATTAGAGCTGCACCAAGAGAGAAGGTTGAAGAACACACATCAACCCTGCTGAGGTGAGCTGCAACCTCAGGGATACAAACAAAAGGTACAAAATCCATCACCAAGCAGATGGGAGGCCCCTCCCCCATGAGAACGGCTCGGAGTACCCCATAAACAAAGGAGCAGAGTTCAAAAGTCCTCCAATTTTACTACATGGGAGAGACCCTCTAAAAACTGGACCTACTTCCTCTACTAGGGTGCCATGGTGCTCTCCTTCCAGGCATAAAACTGTGTAAAACTGTATATATTCTCTACCTGCAATTCTGAGCTCCGAGTACTTCCCTCCACTCTCACTCTGAGGTCTGGAGGCTTGTCCCCCAGGAGTCCAGATTCTTGGGTATTTCTCAAGGGGTGTGGACAGGGCCTGGACTGCAGCTGGTCAGTGCTGATTCTGTAGCACAGGAGTGAGGAGAGGATGGTTGGCTGAGAGGGAACCACGCAAGAGCAGCGGTGCCCCGAAGCACAGCAATAGCTGTTTTTGGCAACAATAGGACTCACCCCTGGATATTCTGGAGTCACACCGCCTGTCTCTCTGGGGAATCAGAGGAGGCCGGGCATCTTTTCAGGTGGCAACCACCAGCAGAACAGATCTGGGACAGAAATGCAGGCCCTGTGAGTAAAGGATTTGCCTGAGGCGGTACCAGCCTGGGTGGAGTGCGGGGACTAGAAAATGCATGAGCAGTGCCGGCTGACTCCCAGGGCAGGGCTGACCGAGAGGACCGCTTTACTGAGCTGAAGATGCATACAGCCCCCAGGGGATCATCAGCCTAGACAAAGGAGGGCAGGAGGCTAGAACTGACAGCGAACTGTGCTGTGAATACAAACCTTTGCAGCAGCAAAGACAGGGCCTGAGGCGCAGGTTCTGTGAACTCAAAACAGCTTCTCTTCTGTAGGGGAATTTAGCCAGGACAGAAACAAATTCAGCAAAAGTGTTCTGTTCAGTCAGTAAGATCAATCAGGGGTAGGGCTGGAACTGAGTGAACACTGCCCTGCCCCCCACCCCCCAGCCTCCATCAAGCCCCTGAGGTTGTCAAGCCTTACCGCCCCCTGCCGGATAGAGGCAGAGAGCAGTGGCCTGGTGGAGGAGACATAGATTTCCTTGTGATTCAGGCAGGTGCAAACCCCTGGAGTATCTGCTCATTGGAGGCAACTGGGTCACAGCCCTGCAGGGTTATCAGTGACTGGGTGTGACAGAGGTGCAAAGTGGGGAAAGAGGCATCAACCTTCCCAGACTAATCTATTTGCTGAGTGGGTCCTCATGACCTCACAGAGCACCAGAGCAAGTCATATTTGAGTTGTCACCAGACCCCTGCGATCCAGTTGCCAGAGACCTTTTAAACTCTCCCACCTGAGACAGGTGCTGACTGAGACAATTGATTTGGACCTTTTGAATTAAGCCAATCGCCCGAGGACTATCCAAGTGGTGCCCTGGGTGTGTGGTTGGAGGAAGGTTTGATTTTCCTTTTCCAATTGTTGCCTGTGGGGGGCAGGGTGACTTAATTGCTGGTATTTCTCCCCAGCTGAGACTTCAACCCAGAGTAACTGTTTCACTAGGGTCGGACAGAGACCAGCTGAAAACAAGACAGAGCCACTTAGCCCCACCACACCAAACAGGTCCCCAGTTTCTCAGGCCATAGCACTGTAAGGGTACAAATCTCCAGGGTAGAAGTCAAATGGTGTAAAATAATCATGGGGCGGAATCAGCAGAAAACTCTGGTAACATGAATTACCAGAGTAGATTGAGCCCCCCATGGAAAGATATGGCAGATATAACTGAAGATCCCATTCATAAACAGATAGCCAAGATGTCAGAAATCAAATTCAGAATTTGGATTGCAAAGAAGATTAATAGAATGAAGGAAAATTTGGAATTAGAAATTCGAGGAGAAATTAAAAAGTTGGAATTAGAAATTTGAGGAGAAATTCAAAAGTTGTCTCAAGAATTCAATGAATTTAAAGAAAAAAAACCACCAAAGATTTTAACACATTGAAGCAAGAATTTGCAGTCCTCAAAGTCCTGAAAAATACAGTAGAATCCCTCAGTAACAGAGTGGAGCAAGCAGAAGAAAGGATTTCTGACATTGAAAACAAAGCTTTTGAATGCTCCAAAACTCTCAAAGAGGAAGAAATGGAGAGCAAAAATGGATCATTCTCTCAGAGAGCTCTGGGATAATTTGAAGAAGGCTAATATCTGCCTCATTGGAATCCTTGAAAGGGATGAAGTGGCTTTGCAAGGCACAGAGGACAGTCTCCATGAAATAATAAAAGAGAACTTTCCAGACATGCCACGAGATTCTGAAATTTAGATAGCAGACAGTTTCAGAACCTCAGCATGACTCAACCCGAATAAGACATCCCCCAGGCACATCATATTTAACTTCACTAAAGTTAATATGAAGGAGAAAATTTTGAAAGTAGCCAGACATAAGAAAACCATTACCTACAAAGGGAAGAATTTAGAATGACTGCAGATCTCTCTGCTGAAACTGTTCAAGCCAGAAGAGGGTGGTCATCGACTTTTAATCTTTTAAAACCAAATAGCTTTCAACCCCAGATCCTGTATCCAGCTAAACTAAGTTTCATTTATAATGGAGAAATTAAATAGTTTAATGACATTCACATGTTGAAGAAATTTGCCATAACCAAACCAGTTCTTTAGGATATTCTTAGACTTATCCTCCATAATGACCAGCCCAATCCTCTATCACAAAAGTAAACTCACTCAGAAACTTTTGATCAAACTCCAGCTTCCACAGTGGTGAAAGAATTAAAAATGTCCACTGGACTTTTGAAAACTCGATACCCAAAATTTTATCAGACTTATCTATATTCTCCATTAATGTGAACGGCTTAAACTGTCCTCTAAGGAGGCACTGGTTGGCTGACTGGGTACAAAAACTCAGGCCAGATATTTGCTGCATACAAGAATCACATCTTACCTTAAAAGATAAATATAGACTCAGGGTGAAAGAATGGTCGTCCATATTTCAGGCAAATGGTAATCAGAAAAAAGCAGGTGTTACAATTCTATTTGCAGATACAATAGGCTTTAAACCACAAAAGTAAGGAAGGATAAGAATGGTCACTTCATATTTGTTAAGAGTAATACTCAAAATGATGAGATTTCAATTATTAATGTTTATGCACCCAACCAGAATGTGCCTCAATTTATAAGAGAAACTCTAACAGACATGAGCAACTTGATTTCCTCTAGCTCCATAATAGTCAGAGATTTTAACACTCCTTTTGCAGTGTTGGATAGATCCTTCGATAAGAAGCTGAGTAAAGAAATTTTAGATTTAAACCTAACCATCCAACATTTGGATTTAGCAGACTTCTACAGAACATTTCATCTCAACAAAACTGAATACACATACTTCTCATCAGCCCAAGGAACATACTCAAAAATCAATCACATCTTAGGTCACAAGTCTAACCTCAGTAAATTTAAAAAAATAGAAATTATTCCTTGCATCTTCTTGGACCACCATGGAATAAAAGTTGAACTCAGTAACAACAGGAATCTGCATACTCATACAAAAACATGGAAGTTAAATAACCTTATGCCGAATGATAGCTGGATCAGAGATGAGATTAAGAAGGAAATTGCCAAATTTTGGAACAAAATGGCAATGAAGACAAGAATTATCAGAACCTCTGGGATACCACAAAGGCAGCCCTAAGAGGGAAATTTATAGCACTGCAAGCCTTCCTCAAGAGAACAGAAATAGAGGAAAGTTAACAACTTAATGGGACATCTCAAGCAACTGGAGAAGGAAGAATACTCCAACCCCAAACCCAGCAGAAGAAAAGAAATAACCAAAATTGATAAGAATTAAATGAAATTGAAAACAAATGAATTATACAACAGATCAATAAATCAAAAAGTTGGTTTTTTGAAAAGATCAATAAAATAGATAAACCTTTGGCTAACCTAACCAGGAAAAAAAGAGTAAAATCTCCGATTTTATCAATCAGAAATGACAAAGACAAAATAACAACAGACTCATCAGAAATTTAAAAAATCCTTAATGAATATTACAAGAAACTTTATTCTCAGAAATATAAAAATCTGAAGGGAATTGACCAATACTTGGAAACACATCACCTTCCAAGACTTAGCCAGAATCAAGTGGAAATGTTGAACAGGCCAATATCAAGTTTTGAAATAGCATCAGCCATACAAAATCTCTCTAAAAAGAAAAGCCCGGGACCAGATGGCTTCAAGTCAGAATTCTACCAAACCTTTAAAGAAGAACTAGAACCTATATTACTCAACCTGTTCCAAAATATAGAAAAAGAAGAAAGACTACCAACACGTTCTATGAAGCAAACATCACTCTGATCCCCAAACCAGGAAAAGACCCAACAAGAAAAGAAAATTATAGACCAATATCACTAATGAATATAGATTCAAAAGTATTCAACAAAATCCTAACAAACAGAATTCGGCAACATATCAAACAAATTATACATCATGACCAAGTTGGTTTTATCTCAGGGTCTCAAGGCTGGTTTAATATATGTAAATCCATAAGTATAATTCAGCACATAAACAAATTAAAAAACTAAAACCATATGATTCTCTCAATTAATGCAAAAAAAGCTTTTGATAATATCCAGCACTCCTTCATGATCAGAACATTTAAAAAAATTGGTATAGAAGGGATATTTATTAAACTGATAGAGGCCATCTACAGCAAACTCACAGCCAATATAGTATTGAATGGAGTTAAATTGAAATCATTTCCACTCAGATCAGGAACCAGACAAGGCTGCCCATTGTCTCCACTGCTCTTTAACATTGTAATGGAAGTTTTAGCCAGCACAATTAGGGAAGAAAAGGTGATCAAAGGTATCCATATAGGGTCAGAATTGATCAAACTTTCTCTCTTCGCAGATGATATGATTGTATATCTGTAAAACACCAGAGGTTCTACTACAAAACTCTTAGAAGTGATCAAGGAATACAGCAGTGTCTCAGGTTACAAAATCAACATTTATAAATTGGTAGCCTTTATATATACCGAAAATAGTCAAGCTGAAAAAACAGTTAAGGACTCTATTCCATTCACAGTAGTGCCAAAGAAGATGAAATGTTTGGGAGTTTATCTAACAAAGGACATAAAAGATCTCTATAAGGAGAAATATGAAACTCTAAGAAAAGAAATAGCTGAAAATGTTAACAAATAGAAAAACATACCATGCTCATGGCTGGGAAGAATTAACATTGTTAAAATGTTCATATTACCCAAAGCAATATACAATTTTAATGCAATCTCTATTAAAACTTCACTGTCATACTTTAAATATCTTGAAAAAATAATACTTCATTTTATATGGAATCAGAAAAAACCTCGAATAGCCAAGACATTACTCATAAATGAAAACAAAGCAGGAGGAATCACGCTACCACACCTCAGAGTATACTATAAATCAATAGTGATAAAAACAGCATGGTACTGGCACAATAACAGAGAGGTAGATGTATGGAACAGAATAGAGAACCAAGAGATGAACCCAGCTACTTACCGTTATTTGATTTTGACAAGCCAATTAAAAACATTCAGAGAGGAAAAGATTCCCTATTTAACAAATGATGCTGGGTAAACTGTCTGGCAACCTGTAGGAGACTGAAAATGGACCCACATCTTTCACCATTAACTAAGATAGACTCTCACTGGATTAAAGATTTAAACTTAAGACATGAAACTATAAAAATACTAGAAGAGAGTGCAGGGAAAACTCTTGAAGAAATCGGTCTGGGCGAGTATTTTATGAGGAGAACCCCCTGGGCAATTGAAGCAGCTTCAAAAATATACTACTAGGACCTGATCAAACTGAAAAGCTTCTGCACAGGCAAGAACACAGTAAGTAAAGCAAGCAGACAGCCCTCAGAATGGGAGAGATATTCACAGGTTATGTCTCTGACAAAGGTTTAGTAACCAGAACCACAGAGAACTCAAACGTATAAGCAAGAAAAAAACAGGTGATCCCATCGCAGGCTGGGCAAGGGACTTGAAGAGAAACTTCAGAGAAGTTCCTCTTCATCATCCTTAATCATCAGAGAAATGCAAATCAAAACTACTTTGAGATATCATTTAACTCCAGTAACATTAGCCCATATCACAAAATCCCAAGACCAGAGATGTTGGCGTGGATGTGGAGGAAAGGGAACACTTCTACAATGCTGGTGGGAATGCAAACTAATACGTTCCTTTTGGAAAGATGTTTGGAGAACACTTAGAGATCTAAAAATAGATCTGCCATTCAATCCTATAATCCCTCTTACTAGGTATATACCCAGAAGACCAAAAATCACATTATAACAAAGATATTTGTGCCAGAATGTTTATTGCAGCCCAATTCATAATTGGTAAGTCATGGAAAAAGTTCAAGTGCCCATCGATCCATGAATGGATTAATAAATTGTGGTATATGTACACCAGGGAATATTGTGCAGCCTTACAGAAAGATGGAGACTTTACCTCTTTCATGTTTCCATGGATGGAGCTAGAACATATTCTTCTTAGTAAAGTATCTCAAGAATGGAAGAAAAAGTATCCAATGTACTCAGCCCTACTATGAAACTGATTTATGGCTTTCACATGAAGGCTATATCCCAGTTATAACCTAAGAATATGGGGAAGAGGGAGAGGGAGTGGAGGGAGGAGGGAAGGTGATTGGCGGGATTACACCTATGTTGCATCTTACAAGGATACACGTGAAACTTAGTAAATGTAGAATATAAATGTCTTAACACAATAACTAAAAAATGCCAGGAAGGCTATGTTAACCAGTGTGATGAAAATACGTCAAATGGTTTATAAAACCAGTGTATGGTGCCCCATGATCGCATTAATGTACACAGCTATGATTTAATAATAAAAAAATGAAAACAAAAAATAAAAAATTAACAATGGATGGTGCCTGTAACTCAGTGGGTAGGGCGCCAGCCAAGTATATGCAGGCTGGCACGTTGGAACCTGGCCTGGGCCAGCTAAACAACAATGACAGCTGCAACAACAAAAAAAATAGCTGGGCATTGTGGTGGGTGCCTGTAGTCCCAACTACTTGGAAGGCTGAGGCAAGAGAATTGCTTATGTCCAAGAGTTTGAGGTTGCTGTGAGCTGTGACACCAGGGCACTGTACTGGGGGGGGGGGGGTGGCAACAGAGTGAGACTGTGTCTCCAAAAAAAAAGTGAAAGGCTGAGCGCAGTGGCTCATGCCTGTAATTCTAGCACTCTGGGAGGTCAAGTCAGGCTGATTGCCTGACTTCACCAGTTCAAGACCAGCTTGAGCCAGAATGAGACCTCGTCTTTAAAAAGACCCTAGTCCTCTGAAATACATAAACAAACTCTTCTCCCTCTTTGGGCCGACAGCCTTTCAAATGTTTAAAGTTGTGGAATGTGCCTGTAGTCCCAGCTTCTTGGGAGGCTGAGACAAGAGAATCACTTGAGCCCAAGAGTTTGACATTGCTGTGAGCTATGACACCATAGCACTCTATCAAGGGCAACAAAATGAGACTCTGTCTCAAAAAAAAAAAATAAAAAAAAAAGAAAGAAAGAAAGAGAGAAAGAAAAGCAAATATTCAATGTATTCAATACTAATATGAAGCCAGTAGATGATATAATTCATACCCTCACCAGAGAAAAACTCATTTCAATTCAAGTTGGAGGGAGGGGGAAGAAAGGAAGAGAAAAAGGGGGGTTGGGGTGCTCCTACTTAATGAGCACAATCTAGGGGTGTGTGGCACACCTTTTGGGTGCAGGACATAACTACAAGAGGATCTGTACCTAACACATTCAAATATTGTGACTTATTTGTTTGTACCTTCACATTAACCTGAAATTAAAAAACAAGAAGAGAAAAAGAAAAACATTGTTTTGAACATGCATTGTTGTCTGTAATTTACTCTAAAATACTTTAACGTAGACAATGATTTAATTTTAGTGTAGAGCTTTAGTTTTGGAGTCCATCCAGTTGGTGATTATTTACCATTTGAAGTACCCGGACTGAAAGTGCGTGTGGGAATGGTTGGCCCCCACCGGAGAGGCTTCAGGGAGAAGTCTGTACTTCCAGAGAAGCTGCTCTAATACTCCAGCAAGTTTTCTTCTTAAGTTTTGATTAATTCCAGGTATAGTGTTAGAAATAGGTTTATGTTTATTAGAAATTGTTTCTTCTTTGTTATTTTCTTTTATTTATTTATTTGAGACAGAGTCTCACTCTGTTGCCCTGGGTAGAGTGCTATGGTATCATAGCTCAGCATAGTATCAGCAACCTGGTACTCTTGGGCTCAAGTGAACTTCTTGTCTCAGTTTTTCTATTTTAAGTAGAGATGGGGTCTCACTTTTTGCTCAAGATGGTCTCAAACTCGTGAGCTCAAGAAATCCACCTGTCTCGGCTTCCCAGAGTGCTAGGATTACTGGTATGAGCCTCTGCACCTGGCCTATTATTTTCTTTTAAAAAACTTTTTTTTTTTTTTAGACAGTATTACTTTGTCTATAGAGTGACATAACATCATAGCTCATAGCAACCTCAAACTCTTGTGATCCTCTTGCCTCAGCCTCTCAACTATTGGGACTACAGGCACCTGCCACCATGTCAGGCTGCTTTTAGAGACCAGGCTCAGGCTGATCTCAGACCTGTGAGCTCAGGCAATCCACCCAACTCAGTGCCTCCCAGAGTGAAATAGTTGTGTGTATCTGTGGGGCACATTTGATGTTTGATACTGGTACAGAATGTGTAATGATCAAGTGAAGGTAACTGGGTTGTCCATTACCTCAACCACATATATTTTTTCTTTGTGTTAGAAATATTCCAATTTCACTCTTTTAGTTATTTTAAAATATGCAATATCCCCGATAGCCTTCAGAATGGCACTCTGACTTCTGACTCCAAACCTGCAGGTTCAGCTTTGAAAAAGTTTTGTCATTTCTATTAAGAATTTAGGTAAATCCTACCACTAGAACAAGCCTTCTATGCAAAGAGCCATCAGAACACCTAAAAATGTGGAGACCTTTTTATCAAGCTTATAAGACAGTTTCTAAGTCTACGTGTGTGCCCGTTTGTGGTCTGTATGGCAGAATTCCATCTGAGACTTACATTGTATTGCTCTGCCTGGAAGCCAGGATATGAGAGAAAAGGCTGAGGTGGTCATCTATGTCTAGTTAGTGAAGGTGTTAGATTCTATTATTGTTCAGAAATACCATGTGAAGCACACACTTCTCCATCCTTTGATTTTGGGATGGCCACTTTAGCCGATTTGATGTTGGTGTTTGCCACATAGACAGGGGCTTTCCCTCTCAAATCGCTGCTGAGACCAAGATAGAAGCATGCTCTAGGGCAGGCATCCTCAAACTGTGGCCCGTGGGCCACATGAAGTGGTGTGAACGGTATTTGTTCCTGTTTAGTTTTTTACTTCAAAATAAGATATGTGTAGTGTGCATAGGAATTTGTTCATAGTTTTGTTTTTTTAAACTATAGTCTGGCCCTCCAATGGTCTGAGGGACAGTGAATCGGCCCCCTGTTGAAAAGGTTTGAGGACACCTGCTCTAGGGGGCCCTCTGGGCCAAGAAGCATGAGGAACACCTGGTGCACACGTGGACCCCACATGGAGCTCAGAGTCACTCAGTTGAAATTGGCTGGGTGGTTGTTTATTATGTGGCAATTGCTGACTGATATATAAGGACACCAATGTTTCCCTCCTCAAACCTATAAATGCCCAAATCAGCACTTTACAAATAATGCTTTGTTTAATTCTTATAACATATTGCTGCAGGACAAAGTGGCATCACGACCTGCCACCTTAGCCCTGGAGGTGTAGATGCTGCAGCAGATGGAGGCACCAGCTTGCTGGAAGGGCTGGACACCTGTGGGGGAGACACTGGGCCTTGCCGTCTCCTCTCCATGCACTTCCGGCTGGTCAATTTTATGGATGGGGCCTTGCTGGCTCCTCATGAGAGTTTCCGAGGCCTGGGAGTTCCGGCACCTTGCTGCTGATTGGACAACTGGCTGTAATTGAGGAAGACCCACACTGTAAAAGTCAACCTTGAGTTCTGGAAAAATAACTCCCTGTTGTTTTTATATATATAACCCCCTGAGCAGAGAGCCCAAGGACAGACCTCGAAGAGGGTGGAGAGAGCTTGTTGCCCTCCTGGGTTCTCTCTGCCAGGAGGTTGGTTTTTTGTAGTTGTTATTATTAATAATAATATTTATTATTATTGTTATTATTTATTTATTTTGCAGTTTTTGGCCAGGACTGGGTTTGCACCTGCCACCTCTGGCATATGAGGCCGATACCCTATTCCTTTGAGCCACAGGCACCGCCCTAGTTGTTATAATTTTTGTTTCTGTAAATAAATCCTGACTTGCCACTGATACTGTGGTCTGTCTAGTCATTCTTTGAATCACGGAGACCAAGAACCTGAAACTCAGGCATCAGATGTAGCGAGCCAGCCAGGAGAGAAGATGAAGTTCCGGTATCATATTTGGTGGCCTGTATGGGGACAGCAGAAGGAAAGAAGACATCTGTGGTAAGTAATGGGACTGCTTACCTCTATCCTGTTTTTGTCTGTAGCTATCCTACTGGAGATTGATAAATTCCATGCCCCCCAGCCTGTAAATGTGCACAGTGTGGATGCTGACCTCCAGGTCTCTGGCAAGAGGGAGCAAACTTTCTAATTCCCCTTGGCTTCAGAAAGGAGGTAAAGGGACAGTTGGAAGAATTTTAAATCTCTTTTCTGTTTATTCTTTTTCCCTGGTTGATAGCCAAGCAAGGAGGTAGCACCCAGAGGCCCTGGAGTCCCCAGCAATGGTTCTGACCCCAGGACTTGGGAGGGCCTTTGAAAACTCATGCTCTCCCAGCTTTTACTATCTTCTCTTCTCTTCCATGGTCCCAAATTTTTTCATTTATCTCTGTAGATGTTTTCTGGTTCTCTCCCTCTCTTTCCTAGTATATATGCTTTCTTTGAATGTAGGTAAGAATTGTTTATATATTTAGTTAATTTTGTAAGGGTATTCTGGTTTTTTTTAGAAGTGGGTATTAGATGTTTTAAGGGGGCTTCAAATGTTGTAGGTGGGTTGAGAGTTATTTTTCATTGGTGTTTTTATGTTAAAAAAAAAAAAAAAAAGGCTAACCACATTAAGTAGAGAGCCCCAAACAAAGGGTGACATGACTGCCCTCCACAGTTTGTCTTGGTAACCAGAGGCCTGTGAAGGGAAGCCCGGGATGACTCCCCAAGGTGGGACTGGCCCTGAACCTTGGCTACCGCTCAGTATTTTGACAATAACGAAAAGCAATGAGAATGACCCTGGGTATTTGATTTCTTCTGGTGTGGGGAAGTTTAAGATAATTCTAGGTTTCTCTAGGACTTCAGCTAAGTGATACAAAAAGTTTCAAAGTGTCTCTCTGATTTCTAACTAAATTTAGTTATTGTTGCCTGTTGCCTTGCTTACCTTTGGGAAAGAAAGGGAAGTTGGAAAAGCATAGCATTTAACACCAAGACCTGCTCATGCCGGAAAGCCTACTTTCCTTTTTCTTACTGGGAATTTGGAAAAAGTTTGCATAGATTCTATAGAGTTAAATGTGCAAACATCACACAGCCATTTTCTCCAGGATAGAGCTTATCCCCAGTTTGATTGATGCTCTGAGGCTAGTGGGGGGACATGGCAGAAAGAGGCAGAATATATGCATTGGGTGGGACCAGGCTCCCTGATACCTGATTTTCTCAGAGCTGTGCTGCTGGCACATTATAAGCACAGGAGAACCAGCGGGCGCTAAGCGCAACACTGGTAAGAGTGGCTAATTCCAGACAAGCACAGGGCTGAGGAGGCCCCTCTCCTCAGGAACTCTTCCCCAAGCACTGGAAGGATGCTTCCTTTTGTTGTGTCAGAAGGCTTCTTGGATTGGTCAGAGGACTCTGACAACTCAGGAATATGAGGTGGGATCGAT
This sequence comes from Loris lydekkerianus, assembly GCA_963574355.1. NCBI lineage: Eukaryota > Metazoa > Chordata > Mammalia > Primates > Lorisidae > Loris > Loris lydekkerianus. The sequence goes on from CAUYPK010077113.1 coordinate 48,501, forward strand.
TAAGATGCTGGATGATTGTTCTTTCTCACAGCTGGGTAACATATTCTCTCATCAAGAGAACACCCCGCTGGGCTATATTCTGGAGCACTGGGACATGTTTGATCCTCAGATGCTGAAAAAAAAAAAAGTATGGTTTTCTTCTGCACCCAGGCCTGGCCTCATTATCAACTCTCCACTGGTGAACAATGGCCCCCAGAGGATACACTTACTTATAACACCATTTTTCAGTGAGATACTTTTTGTAAACAGGAAGAAAAGTAGTCTGAGGTGCCCTATGTGCGAGCTTTCTTTTACCTCAGGGACAACCCCCAGCTGTGTAAGACCTGTCAGATAGATTCTACTCTCTTAGCTGTAGTAACTTCCCCAAGTGATCAGGGATTCTCAAGGGAGACACCATCACTCCCTCGTTCAAACCCTCCATCTACTTCTCCTGTACCTTCCTCTGTGTGTTCAGAAAACTCCAGTAGACAGGCTGTCCCAAGAGTTTTTTCTGGTCCTACCGTGACCCCCAAAAGGCAACCATATCGTTCTTTGTGTCCCTTGGTTGAGACTGCAGGTGGTGAAAGGGGAAGTGCGTGACTATACACTCTGTTTTCTCTAGCAGATTTAAAGCAGATTGAAGTTGATTTAGGACAATTTTCTGGTGACCCCGATAAGTACATAGATGTTCTCCAAGGGTTAGGAAAAAGCTTTGACCTCTCTTGGAGAGATATAATGCTACTACTAGATCAAACTTTAATGTTTAATGAAAAAAAAAATGAAGTCCTGGATGAAGCTAGGAAGTGGGGTGATTTGTGGTTCATGTCCAATACTGATGGCAGTATATCTCCTGGGGAAAGGGACAGATACCCCACGGGAAGACAGGCAGTTCCCCTTAAGGATCCCAAATGAGACCTTGAGAAGGAAGGTAACTGGTGGTGTAAACATTTCCTAACATGTATCCTAGAAGGTTTACTTCTGTCCAAGAAAAAGCCTGTGAATTATGCCAAGTTGTCTACTATTTGCCAGGAGCAAAATGAGAGTCCCCCAGCCTTACTTGAGAGGCTTAGGGAGGCAATTAGAAAACACACCCAATTGATGCTCAGCTCCATAGAAGGTCAAATTATTTTAAAAGACAAATTTATCACTCAAGCAGCTCCAGACGTTTAAAGAAAACTCTGGAAATTGGCTCTAGGCCCAGATCATAACCTGGAGAATCTTCTTAAAACAGCCACTATGGTCTTTTATAACTGAGATCAGGAGAAAAAGGAGGAAAAAGAGAGAAGGGAACAAAAAAGAATGATGGTTCTAGTAGTGGCACTCCAACAAACGAGCACCTTTCAGGGGCAGAGGGAAGCCAGAGGAGCTAAGAACAAGTGCTTTCAATGTGGTCAGACTGGCCACTGTAGGAAGAACTGCCTGTGTACCCATCCCCTAGATAGTGTGTATTATGCCCATTAGGTGTGAATTTACCTGTCCCCTCTCCTATCTACTTGGTTTCATTTGAGTTTCACTTCCACCTGTGTCCATGAATGTTGAATAGTTAGTTCCAGTTTAGTAGTGGGTAGTCCCATCAGCACTTGAACTGGACTAAGAGTGCCTGGGGTAAATTCTCAGGGCTCTAGCTTGTGTCATCACCCCTCAAGAGCCCTGAGTTTGCCTCACAGTGGAAGACCAGGTAACAGAATGTCTCTGGACACTAGAGCAATCTTTTCTGTACTCCTCTCTAACCTTAATTTTTATCCCCCGAATCTGTAGCTGTACCAGTTACCAAAATTTTCACTCAGCCTTTAAGCTGCAATTGGGATAACTGATTGTTCCCTCCTACCTTCTTGATCATGCCTGCAAGTCCTGCTCACCTTTTGGGGAGGAACATACTAACTAAAACAGGAACCACCATTTGTGTCCATTAGTTTCCCACTACAGTTTCACATTCAACACTAAACAGCTTTTTTTCTCCTGGAAATATAGTCATGATCAAAAATTCTTCCCTCCAGAAGGTCCCTTTTCTGTTATCTTATCTTCTATAGCTGTTAAAGTTATGGGAGTGGATTCCTGGATACATCATTCACGAGTAAAATCCTGGAACCCTCCACCTTCTACAGAAGCAGACTATGAAGAGAGCCAACCACAGTCCACCTACTTGTCAGCCTAAGGAAAGTTTGAAGTTATTGTTTAGAAAACAGCAAGAAAAATCTTAATATAGTTTTCTTTTAGTATCACTGAATTAGGGCTTCTAACCTTACCCTGTCCTACCTTTGCCTTCTAATCAGATTTATATTTTCCAGAAATGTCATCAAGCCACACACAATAAAGATGGTGCTGGTCCAAGACCTAATACCATCATGGACCCCTGTATTGCTCTCCCTCCGGAAAAACCATAACTACCCCTTCTATCATCACCCAAGTGAGCAGGAAGCAGTTAGATGAGTCTTCACCCTTTTTCCTAACAGCAGTTTGAGTTTCCACTCAGAGAGGGAGAATTGATGCAGGACAAGGCGGCCCCACCACCTGCCACCTTAGCCCTGGAGGTGTAGATGCTGCAGAAGATGGAGGAACCAGCTTGCTGGAAGGGCTGGACACCTGCAGGGGAGACACTGGGCCTTGCTGGCTCCTCCCCCTGTACTTCTGGCTGGTCAATTTCATGGATGGGGCCTTGCTGGCTCCTCATGTGAGTTTCCAGGGCCTGAGAGTTCTGGCACTTTGCTGCCGATTGGATGACTGGCTGTAACTGATGAAGACCCACGCCCTAAAAGTCAACATTGAGTTCTGACAAAACAACTGCCTGTGACTATATAATCCCCTGAGCAGAAAGCCCGAAGACAGACCTCGAAGAGGGAGCAGGAGAATTTGTTCCCCTCCTGGGTTCTCTCTGCCAGGAGGTTTGGTTTTTTTTGTAGTTTTTGTAATTTTTGTTTCTGTAAATAAATACTGACTTACCACTGATCCTGTGGTCCTTCGATTCATTCTTCGAATTGCAGAGACCAAGAACCTGAAACTCTGGTATCATATTTGGCAAGCCAGCCAGGAGAGAAAATGAAGTTCTGGTATCAGTATCTGGGAGGTAGGCATTATTTTTCCTATTATATAGATGAAACAATCAAGGCTAAGGAAGAAAAAAAAAAAATAACTTGACCTGAGTCACACAACTGAAAGGAAGAGAACCAGAGTTAGCTCCAGCTCAGATTGTGGACTTCATCCTTCTTCCCTTTCCTACTACATGCCATTGCTTACTCTTATTGACTTGCTTAGAAGGAATTGGATTTTAGCTTAATCTGTATGCATGGACATAGCAAGGAGGATAAAAACTGGGCCTGTGGTTCAGTGAAGGTCATTCAGGCGCACATTCACTCATTCAGTACTCATAGGCATGATGCACACTGCCCCTGCCCTCACAGGGCTTACACTCTCATTACAGATATGTTTGATATGTTCATGATTCAAATTTTGTTTGTGATGTAAGAATTCAGCCTCTTTTGACAGTGTGTATAAACAACAGCCCTAGGCAAACGAAATTTTCTGTCTTTGCATGACTTTTTTTTCCTCAGAGTATTTTGGAGGTACAAATGTTTGGTTACATAAATTGATTTCTTTCTTTCTTTCTTCCTTTTCTTTCTTTCTTTTTTTTTTTTTTTTTTAGACAGAGTCTCACTATGTGGCCCTGGGTAGAGTGCCGTGGTGCCACAGATCACAGCAACCTCAAACTCTTGGGCTTAAGTGATTCTCTTGACTCAGTCTCCCAAGTAGCTGGGACTACAGGTGCCTGCCAAAAGGCCTAGCTATTTTTTGGTTGCAGTTGTCATTGTTGTTTTAGCTAGGCCAGGCCCAGTTTGAATGCCCCTGCCTCCTTATATGTGGCTGGCGCCCTACTCATGAGCTATGGGTGCCAAGCCATGAATCACTTTTTAATAGCTTGAGTCAAACTTATAAGTGTACCCATCCCCTAGATAGTGTGTATTATACCCATTAGGTGTGAATTTACCTGTCCCCTCTCCTATCTACTTGGTTTCATTTGAGTTTCACTTCCACCTGTGTCCATGAATGTTGAATAGTTAGTTCCAGTTTAGTAGTGGGTAGATGTAGTGTTTGTTTTTCTATTCTTGTGATACTTCACTTAGAATAATGGTCTCCAGTTTCATCCAGTTGTTACAAAAGGTATCAGTTCACCATTTTCTTTTTATGGCTGAGTAGTACTCCATGGTGTACAGATACCACATTTTACTAATCCACTCCTATACTGATGGGCACCTGGGCTGATTCCACATCTTTGCAATTGTGAATGTGCTGCAGTAAATATTCTAGTGCATGTGTCATTTTTATAAAACGACTTTTATACCCTTTGGGTAAATCCCTAGTAATGGGATTGCTGGGAAATGGTACTTTTAGCTCCATACTACTTGCCGAAGAGGTTGTACTAGTTTGCAGTCCCATCAAGAGTGTATAAGGGTCCTTTCTTTCTGCATATACAGCTGCATCTGTTATTTTGGGGCTTTTTGATAAATGACTGAGTGACTTTTAATGTGATAACCACTGACTAGTTGGAATGCTAGTTACAACTGCTCTCAGAAATGCATTCAACTGCTGAATAAATTTGAGATGTCCTTCTACAGAGTGTTCCAGTATATTACAGGTCAAAGAGTTGGGGAAGAACAAAATTACTCCTACTGTTTTACAGGGGAGAAGAAAAGCAATGGGATATTATATTTCTTGTTAATAATCATTATTAAACCCAGATGATTTCTGAATTTTAGAATAAAATAATTAATCTACTGAAAGGATGATAAACCAGAAAAGATAAAAAAAATTATAATTAAAGAATGGAAATGACATTTGGTATCAGAGCATCTCAGCTGACTATTTGAACAGCACACCAAACAAAGTGAATTATTTCTACCATAATAATGGTATTTATCATAATACAATGGCATACTAGAAATCCAATTGCAACCTGTCAAGGATTTTAAAAAAAATCACAGTTATAATGTGAAAATACAGGAAGAAGAGATAGGATCTGTATTTTTAAAAGAACATGGTAATGCTACTATATGGTTCAATTTTCAGATACTAGGATTTAATATAATAAGAAAAGACACAGAAAATGAAAATTGGGAAGATGTTTGAATAGGTGCTTTAAGAAAGGGATTTGCAACCAAATGGAAATAGGCTGATTTTGATTACATTTTAATGTGAGATAAAGTGAAGATGGGGGTAGATCCAAAGAAAAACATAATTATAAGTTTCTGCATAATCCCTGGCAAATTATTAAAGATTAGATTCCAGAACTGTAAAAGTAGATCCATACAACTACTGCCTTTCATAGCCTCTGTGTAGTAAGCATTGTGAGAAAAAAATAAACATATATTCATAAATGGAAATAATCATAAAGATATTTAATAAGATATATTTGTATTTTAATGTTTTGCTTTCTTTCTGAAATAGAAAAAAATTATCAATAAAACTTGTAATAGAAAACAATCAAATAAATACCAGAGTGGGAGAGAGGAGACAGAATTATATGGATTTGTTTCTAAATAGAAAAAAATTCAGGTCCACAGTACTTTGTCTATTGAGAAAGCCTCAATACACCATGCTATATACTTCCCTCGATATCTTTTCATAATTTTTTTTGTATATATCGACTAATTCCCATAGGAACACATTTGAATAGGAACACAGATAATGAGTCATTAAGGTTAATTGATGAAAAATTCAGAAAAGTGATTCTGTTTCCACAATGGCTCAAAAAGATAGGCATTATGTATTCTAACATAAAAATAACCCTCAAATGTGAACAGCAAAATCAGCTGTCCTTAACTTAAATACTGACATTCAATGGATTCGCAGCACTAATATGTAGGTAAGAATAATAGCTTTATTTCGGGCAAATATGTGAGATTTGGGTATATCTGATTATGAAGAATCTGTAGTTCACTATGTATTGATAGGAGCTGTTCGTGAAAGGTGGCCTCCATCCATTCTATATTCTGAGAAACCAACAGTGCCATAATAGATCTAGATATTTTGATATCTTTTTTGTCTATGGGCATACACAAAATAAACTTCTATTAATAGATGATTAATACCATTTGCCAGATTTTAGATGAAACGTGATTTTATGGTGTATATTTCAGAGAGAGAGAGAGAGAGAGACTATTATAAGTTATTCTTTTCAGAATAGATCTGGAATTTTTGAAAATAAAATTAAAAAATAGAAAACAGAAAGCATATAGGTAGAGAAATACATAATATATGCAAAAATTGTATTCCTAAAGTGCGTTATCTCTGAAGAAATTGTATTAGTCTTATCCATCTCAAAGTATCTTTTTGGAATAAGTAATTAAATGATGATTATATTGGCTTCTATTTAAAGATAATGACTTTATTATTATGTTGCTTTCCCAGATTTATTAATAGAGATATTAACATTGGAAATGGTTAGAATACTAGGAAACATAGATATGGCTATGAATTTATTATGGTTTAGAAGAATGTTTATTTTATTTCTGATAATAATAGTATTACATGGTATAAATTTGTATAAGAATCATAAAAATAAAAAATGGACATATCTATAATCCTATCACACAGATTATAGGTTTCATCATTTTGGCATATTTCCTTTCAATAATTTTACTGCTCTTATAAAAAATATATATATTATATATATATTTGTGTCCTTTTTTCTTAATAGTACATCAGCAACATTTTGTAATGTGATTAAAGCTCAATAAACATCATTTTTAGGGTGGCACCTGTGGCTCAGTGGGTAGGGTGCCGTCCCCATACACCGAGGGTGGCGGTTTTAAACTTGGCCCCAGCCAAACTGCAAACAAACAAACAAACAAACAAAAAATAGCTGGGCACTATGGCAATCACCTGTGGTCCCAGATACTTGGGAGGCTGAGACAAGAGAATCGCCTAATCCCAGGAGCTGGAGGTTGCTGTGAGCTGTGACACCACAGCACTCTACCGAGGACAATAGTGTGAGACTGAGATGGAGGTTGCTGTGAGCTGTGATGTCAAGGCACTCTACCGAGGACTATAAAGTGAGACTATGTCTCTAAAAAAAAGGTCATTTTTAATTGCTGTGTAATATGCCATTACATTAATTGGGCTCTGTCATTAGTGTTCTATTTATTTATACTGCGTATTTATTTTTGTGACTTTAAATGACCTCAGAATTAGCATCTTTGAATCTTTGCATTTCAGAATATTTTCTTAGCAAAAATCTTTAAAACTGGAATTTTTGAGTCAAAGGCTAAATCTTATACATGATGCTATGTATTCACTGGCTAGCTATTTGTGAAACTCTTTTGGTTTACCTTTTGGACACAGAGATAGATTACCTTGCTTGGCCTTTCTAACAAAACAGTTAAGTATAGATGGGGGAACAAATTCTTTCCAAGGAATGTGGGCAAGAGTAATGATAGAATGTATAGCACTTCCAGATCTGACCCCCAGTCAGTCACCTCTCACACAAAACTGAAGTCTCTTGTCTTATTTGCTGGCCAGGAACCAATGCTGAGTGTGGTGTGCATTTGTGGAAGACAGTAGAATATCCATCAGTCCATTTTTGAAGGACTGTGGGACAAAAGACTCCTAAATTCCACTGACTTTAATTGATATGAAAGTGAGAAACAAAATTCTACTGTGTTAAGCCACTGAGACTTGGGAGTTATTCATTTTAGTGTTAGCATAGTCTTAAGTAATAGAGACACTGACATTAAAAATGAGGTACTACTCTCTAAAAAAAACCTAAAATATGTGAAGTCAGCATTGGGTGGTTAGGAAATTAATATCAGAGGATGGGAAGATGGACACCCATGTAATAACATCAGTAAAGTATGTGTTAAAATTGCTACTGAATTGCCAAAAGGCATTCAAGTACTTACTGAGCCTGAAGCTCTAGAGGAAGGGACTGGAAAATGGAATTTTGTGTTATGTGTTGGTTGTTACTGGCTTCTATTACAAAAGTATCAGAAGAAAAAAAAATGAATCAGTAAATATCTGGATGATTTTCAATCAGAAATAAAAACAAATGCAGAAAGAGAAAAAATTTGGGGCGGTAAAGAGTCTCTCTAGACCCCGCACAGTAGGAAATAAGATTGAAAATGCCTTTTTGTGAAGGCCCCGTGGTAAAGGCCTAATTAAAGGCAGAGTCTTCTGTCTCAAACGAGTGACCTCAAGGATACTGGCATTAAATGCCAGTGCTTGGAGATGAGCAAGTAAGGGAAGAAATCAGAGTTGATAATTATGTTTATGAAAGAGCTTTGGGTACAGTTCCTGGCAGATGGGAATGAGTACAAACAACTGGATTAGAAGCCTACTAAGAAACATGTAGCCAAAGACTTCACAAGCAAGCTGGACTAAAAAGTCTTGACTGCTTGAGCCTCCAAACCTGCCCCCAAATGAACAGGGACGCTTCATATGAAAAGCAGAATCAGGGCCAAGGAACAGTACTCACTCCCTAAGTAGGGCCTTCAGCATTCTGGCCCAGTACAAATGCTATAGAGCAGTGTCCAGAAATCTTCCTTGTTGTAAGCAGAGGATTTTTTTTTTTTTTTTTTTTTTTTGGTAGTTTCAAAAATACTGTTTGGCAATGAAAAGGAATGAAGTACTGGTACATGCTGCAACATGGATGGCTTTCAAATGTGCAAAGTGGAAGAGGCCAGACAGGAAAGATGCATATTAAATGATTCCATTTATATAAAATATTCCAAAAAGGCACATCTATGGACGTATTGGGTAGATTGGTAGTTGCTTTGCATGAAGCTGGGAGTGAGGAATGACTACATATGAGCATGATGGGCCTTTGCAGGGGGTGGGGAGATGCTGGAAATTTTCCCAAACTGGACTGTGGTGAGAATTGCACAACTCTGTAAATTTTACTAGAAATCATCGAATTGTATGCGTCAAACAAGCAGATTTTGCTGAGTGAAAGGGCATGCACCTGTGGTCCTAGCTATTTGGAAGGCTGAGGTGGGAGGATCACTTGAGGCCGGGAGTTCCAGCCCACAGTGCACTATAATTATACCTGTGAATAGCCGGGGTCCTCCAGCTCAGGCACCCTGGTGAGACTTTGTCTCTCTAAAAAAGAAATTTAAAAAGTAAATATTATGATACCTATATTACATCTCAACAAAACCTTTAAAATAAAAACCATGTCAGTGATCATGGAGAAAAGCAAGCACTATAATACATGGTAAGAGTGAAATTTGGCCCAAGCTTTTATAGATGTACATACTACAACTAGTAGTATGTATTCAAATTTCAAATGTTTATACTCTTACAGAGCAATGCCACTTGTAGGAATTCAGTGTGGGTACATATCACTGGGTACATGCTACAAGGTTGTTCTTGCAAACTTGTTTACAGTATTTTTTTTTTTTTTTGTAAGTACTAAAGTTTATTTCAACTACTTTTTTGTTGTTGTTTACAGTATTGAATAATTGAAGTAACTTAAATGTCTATCAACAGGGGATTAGTTAAATACATTAGGGTATATCCAAATATTGACATGGCCTGCAAGTTGCATCTTTCTGTAAAAATCTTAAGGTATTTACATGGAAAACTAATGACAATGACAAAAATGAAGTTGAGATGTTTATAGTATTAACCCTTGGATATTTACCAAAATGTGGGCATATGTTATGACCGGAATATTTTCATCCCCCTGAAATTCATATGTTGAAACCTGGTCACCAATGTTAAGATGTTCTCATGGGGTAGGACCTTTGGCAGGTGATTAGGTCAGAAGGGAAGGTGGAGCCATCATGAGTGGGATTGTTGCCTTCATAAAAGACCTCAGAAAGGGGTGGTGCCTGTGGCTCAAAGGGGTGGGGCGCTGACTCCATGTGCCAGAGGTGGTGGGTTCAAACCCTGCTCCAGCCAGAAACTGCAAAAAAAAAAAAAAAAAAACTTCAGAAAGCTACCTTGCCTTTTTCTTCATGTGAGGACATAGTGAGAAGAGGGTGCTGTTTTCATAAAGCAGGAAGTAGGCCCCACTGGACGCTGACTCTCCCAGAGCCTGACTGTGGACCTCCCAGTCTCAAGAACTGAGAAATAGATGTTTATGAGCCACCACTTATGGTATTCTGGAATAGCAGCCCCGATCGACTAAGACAGGATATAAAGGTGGGATTACCAATTTTTACTTTTCTGAAATAAGTGAATTCTTTTCAGCCATCGCTTACTACCAAGCAAACAGCAACAAAGACATACATTTGGAAGATAAGCTTCTGTTAAAAAAAAAAAAAAATCAGATTAAAATTTCCTGGCATAGTTATATGGATACATTAATTTGACCAAATTCACAGTTTCCCCCTTCCACTTTAAAAAGAGTTAAATTTATATGTGTTTGTGTAATTCATTTGATGTTAAATAACTCATTTGACATACATTTTCATATTTTCATTTGTTTGACACTGATGAAGTGAATCTCATAATTCACCTTCATTTGATTTGTTCTATGAGATGATTTATATTAACTAGTAGTATTATAAATAAAATATGGTTTGTGTTCTAGAGAAGATTCAACTCTTGTGATGTAAGACATAGGAGCATAGGATCTTTTAACAAAATGGGCTAAAATAGTTAGATGTGGTTTGAAGTAATGTTCACTCCTTCAGCTCTTAGTCTTCGCAATCACCTAAAAAACCCCCCAAAACACCAGAGAGGGTGTTTATAGATTGATTCCTACCATGAAGACAAGGCAAGAAGAATTTGTAAATTTCCTTTATATAAGAAAGTAAATCACAGCTTCTATGGCTGTCTTTAAAAAAAGAAAGCAAATATTTAAGGAATTTGTGCATCAAACAGCCTTGGAGAAATAAATATTACTCTCACAGCTATTTCTTAAGGGATTTATGATATTTGTTGATAGGTACAAAAGCCCAAGTATCTTTCTTTCTTTCTTTTTTTTTTTTGAGACAGAGTCCCAAGCTGTCACTCTTGGTAGAGTGCCGTGGCGTCACAGTTCACAGCAACCTTAAACTCTTGGGCTTAAGCGATTCTCTTGCTTCAGCCTCCCAGGTAGCTGGGACTACAGGTCCCACAATGCCCAGCTATTTTTTATTGTAGTTGTCATTGTTGTTTAGCTGGCCCACTCTGGGTTTGAACCTTCCACCTTTGGTGTTTGTGACTGGCACTGCAACCACTGTGCTATGGGTGCCAAGTATCTTTCTGTACATAGACGAATCAAATCATTTTTATACTTAGTATAAAAATAAGTAAATATATCAGATCATGTATCTGAACTTTCAGAATGAATTAGGGCCACTCTTTGGGGACATATAACAACAACAACAACAACAAAAAACTGTCAGTCTTTTAAAAGGCAATTATTTTCGGAGCTTCTCCGGTATTAGGTAAGCTGGTTTAGAAAATAATACTGCCTTGTAGTTAATTTCAAGAATGGAGCAAAAGTAGCATATCAGTAGAGATTCTAAATTTCAGGTCATTTTCTATTTATGGAAAACTTTGAACTTAAAACAACAAAACTTGAATTGAGAGGTTACTGACAAAAGAGTAATTAGGCAAAAATAGGGTGTGTGTTTCTGAGGAAGAGAGAGACATTTGGTTGTAAAGCCCAGGACATTATCTGTCTAAAACACAGAAAATACTGGGCTATTTGGGAGATATAAAAACCTGAACTTTCATTTAATATAAGAAACTATGGTTCTTTCCAATCTTCCTCTCAAAAAAGAAAAGATTAAGGGCTTGCCCTGTAATTTAATACAAAACTATTCTAAATTTTCATACAGACAATGTTTATAATTACATTAATGTTTTCGACGGGTTACCATTTCTCCTGCTGAAATAGCTAATAGCAACCTTGTATCTTTTGACAGGGCAATATGTTGTGATCTTCCTCCAGATCAGAGGCTGCTTTGAACTTAGACTCTCGGGCAGGAGAAGCGTTTACGTGGAGGGATCTCAGCGCTCCAGGGGTCAACAAAGGGCTGGGCATCTTATGGGCAGTGTTCCTGCTCCTTTTCCATGACATTTACTTGCTCTCCTCTTCGCTGTTATTTTGGCCTCTAGAACAGTGGTTTGCAACTCTGGCTTGCACACTGTGATTGCCCGGGAAGTCTGAGCATGGTGATGCTTGAGTCTCAGTGCCAGAAGGTCGGACTTAGTAGGTGTGCGTGTGGCTTGGGCAACGGGGCCCGTGCAAGTGCTCCTTGGGTCCTGCTGTGTACAGCCAGTGTCGCTGCAACACCGCTCAAGTCAGCAACTTTCAGAGCGTGAGCTCGCGGCAGGCAGCAGAGCAGCACCACAGAACATGTTAGAACGCCAACTTCTTGGGCTCTGCCCCAGACCTACTGACTCAGAAACCCTGGAGAGGGGCCCAGCCACCTGTGTGTTAACTGCCCGACGGACAAGTCTCATGCACCCTGAAGCTGAGAACCGCTGCTTACAGAAACAGCCTTCCATTTACAAGGGTGAAGAAAGCAAAACGCCACAGATGTTCACTTGTTTTTTTAATCTTTTAAACTAGGCCGATAATTTAGAAAGATTTTGAAGTCCCCCCCCCCCCAATACAATGTCTGTTCCTTCACAGGTTTTCCTGTATAACTGATGACATCACCTAAAACATGTCTGTTATTTTCATGATCCTCCTTCTGCATTGAATATTTCTAGGTATGTTAACTGTCTGGGAGTAGATGTTAATGAAATGTCATTAGTTGTACACAGTGGATCGCCTTCCTTATCTTCTGACAATGTCGTGAGGGTGAATCTGAAAAGAAAAATCTTACTACTATTGTCAAACAACTAAGTTTGACCTTTTCTTGAAGGTCTTTATAATTTTTTAACTGTGATAACTGTACCTACAGGTCTAAATAAGACTTCTAGTCAAATCGCTTAATAAGTCTCAAGAGAACACTGAAGATCCCATCTCTGATGTGTTAGAATCTTCAAGTGAGTTAAGCTTCTTCAGCAATGGAACTATTTTCCATAAATTATTTTCCTTTCTATGTCTTTACATACTGTATTATTTCCTTATTGCTATTAGAAACAAATCTGGGCCAGAAGCTCAAGAGGGTTTATGCTAGGCTGAAATCAAGGTGTCAGTAAGGCTGCATTTTTTTGGAGGCTCCAGGGGAGAATCTGTGTCCTGGCCTTTTTCAGCTTCTAGAGGCCTCCTGTATTCCTTGGCTTGTGACCCCTTCCTCTGTCTTCAAAGCCTTGTGACCCCTTCCTCTGTCTTCAAAGCCAGCACTATAGCATCTTCACAGCTCCTTGACCTTCTCTGTTACCACATCTCCTTTTTTCTGACCCTTAAGCTTCCTTTGTTATAAGGTCTTTGTGATTACATTGACCCCACCCAGATAGTACAGAATAATCACCCACCTCAAATTCATGACTGTAATTTTATCTGTTAAGTCCTTTTTGCCATGTAAGATAACATATTTACAGATTCTGGGGATTATGATATGGACTTTTGTGGGGAGGCAATTATTCTATCCTATTTGTCAAGAGACAAAAGAAGGGAGGGAACATTCTCTGAGAGACCCCCTGGGAGCTAGACTGTAGTGGACAGTGGAAAAGCAGCTCATTAAGGAGATGCACAAGGCAATACAATTTAAGTTGCTTTGTGTTTGAAAATCACTGAAGCATTTGCAAAAAATGCATGCTTCTGAGCCCTGTCTCCACAGACTCTGATTCGATAGGTCTGTGGTGTGGCTCTGCCTGGGAGCAGAATGCTCCCAGTGCCTCCTCCATACAGTGCTTTTGTAGAGTGCTTTTTAGGTTGCCCACAAACCACACCTGCAGAAGCTGACGTGTGGGAGGTAGTGAAAAACACAGAACCCCAAGACAACACTATAGCAGCATCATTTTTTCCATTTCAAAATATTAAGGAGGTACATAAGTTTTTGTTACATGGATAGCTTTTACGTAGTGCTTGAGTCAGGGCTGTTAGTGTGCCCATCACCAGAATAGTGTCCTTTGCACCTGTTAGGTAGGTTTTTGCCCCTCCCTACCCCAGAAGCATCATTATTAGCATGGGGCAAATATCCGGATCACTGGGGGAATTCTTTAAAGTATAGTTTTCCTTAGCCTGGCTCCAGGAGATTGTGATTTCAGAGGCCTGTGTGTGTGTGGGGGGTCAAATCCTGTTTGTGAATCAGGATTCTGGGGGGAATCAGAATCCTCGAGGGGATTCTGACTGAGCACCATTGCCCCAACTTCCATAGCATCCTCAGTATCCTTGGCAGGCCTACCTGGTCTAGGTGTAACCAGAGGAATCTATTTTCCTTTACTCAAAAGACCATTCGACTAGCTAATAATCTTTTTTGTGTGTGACTGAATAAACTATGGATCATGTTAATTCTTTACTTTTGTATCTCTAATGCCTTTTTCAGAGCCTGGCACATGATTGAGTACCCGGTAAATGTTTTTGGAATAAATCAGTAGTTCTCAGACATCAGAATCACCTGGAGGGACTGTTAAACCATGGAAGCTGGGTCCCACCCTCAGAGTTTCTGAAGCAGGCTGGAGGGACCCAAGAATGAGCATTTTTAATGAGTTCCCAGGTGAGACTGATGTTGCTAGTGCAGGGACTGTAATGTGTGATCACTGGAATAAAGTCTGAGTTGCTAAAGTGCTAATTCTTTCATTATAAAATGAAAATTTTTATATATGGTTGAAGGATAGAAAACATTTTTTAGTTTTTAAACTGCCCTTACTTTTTCATTATTTCTATTTTTTAAAAAAGTTATCTAGAACTGACAAAGAAAATCATATTTTTTTTTATAATGACTGCCCTACACTTTATTGTTTATTTCTCTAACATTGTTTTATGTCTTCTCGGTTTGTGAGTTCTCTAGAGAGAAAACAATTGAACATATTTGTGAGTTTCTGCTGATAAGGAATGTTTTCAAACTCCTGTCTGTAGCATGAGGTTGCTATACTGCTCTGATTGAATAATTGAACAGTAAATTATTTTCTTTTAACCTGAAGCTTATAGTTTCATTTGCATTTTTGTTTGTTTGGTTAGTTGATATTTTTTCCATATTCCTTAAAGTGAGTAGTAATATTAAAAACAAGACAGTCGCATATACATTATGACCTCTGTCACTGCTAGAAGCATAAAAGGGAAGTACTACTGAGTGATTAGTCCAGTTTGCCGAGACTTGGCAGTGGATACCATTTGTTATAAAAATAAATACAAAATTCACTTGGTATATATTTTCAGAAAATTTATTTTTTGGAAAAATAGCTGAATCTC
This sequence comes from Loris lydekkerianus, assembly GCA_963574355.1. Lineage (NCBI taxonomy): Eukaryota > Metazoa > Chordata > Mammalia > Primates > Lorisidae > Loris > Loris lydekkerianus. The sequence continues at coordinate 63,712 of CAUYPK010077113.1, forward strand.
CCTCCCACCCCGTGTTTGTCAAGCTAGGGATTATATATGGGGATTTATAGGCCTCCTATGTATTTTTTCAACCTAAGAAATCCTTCTTAAGATTTAAGGATAGCTTTCCTTATTTATATAAAATTATAGCAGTGCACTAACTTCATAAAGTACTCCCTAAGGTTTGGATCAGCATTGCAGACAGCCTTATGCCTGTGAATCTGGGTGGAGTAACAGTTTCTGGTGGTGAAGTAATAAAATATATTGATTTTATTTATTGTACTCCCATGAAAAGGCTGTATAACTGGATTGATGGGTTGGAGGATTACTAAAAATACTTATACAGGGCTGGGAAATTTTAATCTTGTATGCAGTGCTGAATCTGACTGTGTTGCTGGCCTGAAAGGAAGCACAGTATAAGCAAAGAACTCTGGGCAGTGAGCTCCTTTTGCTTGCCTGTTTTTGTAAATAACATTTTTATCTAGTGCTTACTGTGTGCAGCACTGTATTAGATCATTTTCCATCTTCCAAGCATTTTTTTTTTTTGCCCTTTAATACTATTAAAAGATATAAATTGGTTAAAAAAAAAAATCATTGCCCCAAATAGGTAAAGTCAAGATATAAAAATTAATTAAGTTATAATTTGCGTACAGTGAAATGCATAGGTCACAAATGTGCATGCTCTCCTGTAATGCATGACCTTGTCAGTCAAGACACAGACATTTTCTTTCTTTCTTTCTTTTTTTTTTTTTAATTTAAGACAGAGTCTCACTGTGTTGCCCTTGGGTAGAGTACCATGGCGTCACAGCTCACAGCAAACTCAAATTCTTGGGCCTAAGCAATTCTCTTGCCTCAGCCTCCCGAGTAGCTGGGACTACAGGCGTTTGCCACAATGCTCGGCTATTTTTTGGTTGCAATTGTCATTGTTGTTTAGCAGGCCTGGGCTTGGCTCAAACTCACCAGCCTCAGTATATATGGCTGGTACCCTACTCACTGAGCTACGGGTGCCGAGCCAACATAGAATTTTCATCAACCAGAAAGTTCCCCCAAAGTCCTTTCCTATAGATACCTCTCCCTCCCTCAGATAAGCCATGACAGGATCTCTGTCTGTTTGTTCTCATTAGTGGCTGGCTATTTTGGACAACATAATGCTTCCGAGTGTCACTCCTGCTTTGTATGTATCAGCTAGTTTATGTAACTATTTTTTATGTTTTTATTGCTGGGTATTATAACCAGGTGAAAGGTATGTGCAAATTTGTTGTGTCCCACTGAGATTTCCTCCATGGAGTGAGAGGATCTACAGGAACTAAGAGTTATCCTTTAGCTAATTTCTCTCCTCATCTTACTTTAAGACTGGACGATCAAGCTGGGCGTGGTGGCTCACACCTATAATCCTAGCACTCTGGGAGGCTGAGGAGGGTGGATTGCTTGAGCTCAGGAGTTTGACAACAGCCTGAACAAGAGCAGAGACCATCTTTAAAAATAGCCAGGTGTTGTGGTGGGAGCCTGTAATCCCAGATACTCTGGAGGCTGAGGCAAGAGGATCGCTTGAACCCAATAGTTTGAGGTGCATTCTACTGAGGCTGACAACATGAGACTTTGTCTCAAAAACAAACAAACAAAAAAACCAGACTGGATAATCAAGCCATTTTTTTCTTGAAGTGCAAACCTGGGGCTTCCTTCATCAGTACGATTAGGGCTCCACTATCAGATCTGATCTTACAAACCCGGGACTTCCTTCATCAGTACCACTACAACTCCACCATTAGATCTGATCTTACTAGATCAGAATTTTTTTTATTTAAGAATATTAAGGGGGTACAGATGTTTTTGATGCTTGGCTTGAATCAGGGCTATCAATGTACCCATCACTCAAATAGTATTCATTGTCCCTGTTAGGTGGATTTTTGCCTTTCCCCTCCTTCCCTTCCTCCTGGCTTAATTTGCCATGACCTCTACTTTCCTGTGTGTACTTGTGTACCTATTGGTCAGTTCCAATTTATTAGAGAGTACATATGGTGTTTGTTTTTCTCCTACAACTTTTTGTCCCTGATGGCTGCAAACCTCTCTGGCTTTTCCCTTACTGTTGCCTCCCAGCAGAAATTGGAGAGCAGGTCAAAATTAAAAGTACAGCCTATCAGTGCTCTTTAATCACAAAGAAAAGGTATCTTTCCTCTGCTGTATGGCAATAAGATGCTTGAATGCCAGTTTGGTAAGACAAGGTAAATAACGATGACCAAGTCCTGTGATGCACCCAAAATATCAGATTGCTGTCATATCACATGCTGTCCAGGGAAATGTTCTGGATGATCTGGGGAAAGGGATATATACTTATTATTTGTGAAATGTATTTCTTTTTTAAACACCAAATTGCAGTAAAACGTCTGTATTCCTTTGGCAACCTGTTGGGCTATCTCATACCTGTAGTCACTGGACCGATAAATATCCATCTCCTCTTTCATCTGTCTTTGCTTGACATGTCTTCAGGCTTACATCCTGGGCTGCCACCATCATCCAGTGGGCAAGAGGAGAGAAACCCTTGATTAACTTGTAATTAGTCAGGTCCATTGGGTATTTTACAATATGGAATGTATTAATATCTCTGGTGGAATACAGATGAACAAAAACACAAAGAAATATTTTTCTTCATTCAATGATCTCATTGTTAGTAATAATATTGATACTGATATACCTTAATATACCATATTATATTGATATTATTTTGAAACTATTATGTATAATACTCTCAAATAAGAAATTATGTTGGGCTGGGCACAGTGGTTCACACCTGTAATCCTAGCACTCTGGGAGGCTGAGGCAGGTGTACTGCCTGAACTCACAAATTCAAGACCAGCCTGGGCAAAAGTGAGACCCTGTCTCTACTAAAAGTAGAAAAACTGGGCTTGGTGCCCATGGCTCAGTGGTTTGGGCCCCAGCCACATGCACTAGGGCTGGTGAACCCGGCCCAGGCCTGCTAAAAAAAACAATGATAACTATAACAAAAAAAAATAGCTAGCATTGTGGTGAGCACCTGTAGTCCCAGCTACCTGGGAGGCTGAGGCAAGAGAATCACTTAAGGCCAAGAGTTTGAGGTTGCTGTGAGCTGTGATGCCATAGCACTCTATTGAGGGTGATATAGTGAGACTCTATCTTAAAATAAAGAAAGAAAGAAAGAAAGAAAATTAATAAATAAATAAAAATTAGAAAAACTGAGGCAAGAGGATAGCTTGAGCCCAAGAGTTGGAGGGCACTGTGAGCTATGATGCCACAGAATTCTACCCAGGGCAACAGCTTGAGACTCTGTCTAAAAAAAGAAAAGAAAAGAAAAAAAAATTATGTTAATGTTTGTATTTTTAGAAATCATAAGACTAAGGAAATATAAGTATAAAATTAAAAAATAAAGATATTGGCTCAACACTCTTAGTTCAGTGGTTAGGTGAGACGCTGTCTCAAAAAAAAAAGACATTTAGATTACTTTTGATTGAATTTGAACTATTTTAAATATTTGAGATTGAAATTTGAATTTTATATATATCATCTTTGAATTTTATATATAACTATGAATTTGTAATGTTCTTAAAATGTTAAAAAAAAAATCCAGAAGCAATGGCAACCCGGTAACAATGAGAATGTTAGCATCTAATTGATAGTCTCTGAATTTGGTTCTCTACTATAGGGTTCCACGAGTGAAGTGGGAAATGACAAACTGAGACTGGATCCATCTTATTATGCTGGAAAGTGAAGAAACTAACCAATGACCAAAGATGGACAGTTGACTATCAAAAAGAACAATGATGGCAGCTGACGGAAACACACCAGTTACATAACAATCCATGAATTTACAATTATATTCAAAAGAGAAATCTTTTTTTTTTTTTCCTATTGGTAACTTTATTCAAATCAAACAGACTCAAGTTTCCTTTCATAGCAACTTTAAAAATAAATTCAAGCTTTGGTGAGGCCAATGAGTGGGAGCCTAACCTTTCACCCACACCACTCTTTAAGACAAGGGCCTTTGGTCCCACCAATTACTAAAGGCCCTTTTCTTAATGTGGTGCATCTTACAAGGGTACATGCGAAACTTACCAATTGTAGAATATAAATGTCCTAACACAACAACCAAGAAAATGCCAGGAAGGCCTATGTCAACCAGTCGAGAAATCTTTTCCATAAAAGGAAAGAATCAGGTCTTGATTGGCATTTCTTGTGAAAACTTTATTTGTAATTTACAAAATAGTCCTAGTTGATGAGGGAAACCTTTTCTTACAGAAGGATTCTAGCTAATAATTGTAGAAAGAATGACAGAATTAGAAAAATCACCATCTTACACAACATGTAATGAAATCATTGATTTCAGGAAATAAACATCAATGGATACAAAACAAAAAGTAAAATATTAATGAGGAACTGGACATTCTGAGGGAGCCAAAGGGTCATAAAATAAACTTTACAACCAGGGATCAGGCAGTCAGCACCTGAATCCACTGATTAGTCTTAGCATTGTTACACCAGGGCAAATAAATGTGACGTGCTTCCTGACGTGTACACAGTACCACCTGTGAAGTGTAAATGCCAAAATGTTAGCCCTGAACTGATTCAGGCCTTGTATGTAACTTATAGGTTATAGGGGACGGGAAACAGGTGGAAAACAATCTTCAGAATCCAGAATTTTACCAATTACCTAGTCTGTTTGAAGGCCACCACTTAGAAAAAGGGTGGTGGAAGAGATGACCATGCCAGACAAAAGAGACTTAAGAGACACAGCAACCTCAACAGCAGCAATCAAAATGTTCCTCGCTTGTAGCTATTTCTATATCTTGAATTTGCACATATATTCTAGCAAAAGAATGTGGTTAGCTGGTCAAGTGATGCAGAGTTGCTCCTGACTTCTTGTGAAGAATATAGCTGCCATGTGATTTCTGTGCCCCTTCCCACATTCTCTGCCTTCCCCTTCTCACCTCTGCTGAAATAGTGAGGGGACAAGTTTATGAACCCAATTGTAAGTATTAGAGTGTGAACATCCAGAAGTACAATAGTTCTAACTCACAAGAGAACTTGTCCAGGGTAGTCATGGATTCTGGGCCTTACAAAGTTAAATGCTGTAATGTAAGAGAGAGAACTTTCATGACCAATAGAGTTATAGTTACATATGCTGATAGGAAAGTAATCAAATCTTATGCTCTAGATGGAAATCAGTTGCTGTACTGTGCAGGATTGTGCTTCAAGGGTCTGAAAAACTTCTCGACAGTGTGTAGAATATTAATGGTTATAGCTCTCTTTCTCTCTATCAAATATAGGTAGCTCTAATGGAACCAGTGGTTCAAAATACAAACTCCATTTAATCAGGATTCTCTGCTTAAAATTCAGAGCATGTTTATATACCTGTGTGTATCCATCCAATTTCATTTACCTTATAGTCACTCACACTGTCAGAATTATTCTGATTTCTTTAAAAAAAATTTTAACTGGATGAGCTTCTTAGTGAATCATGACCAGATATGGAGCAATTCCAAGTTACTGGCAGAGATTAAATATTATTGAAACTTAGGAGGAATATTAGGGTATACAATAATTTATTATGTCATAAACCATAATTGACCTAGATCAGAGATTATTTCTTCTCCATTATTTTCCCCTCCCCCATGTCCCTTTGACAATATTATGAATAGTCAGGATTCCCTTCAGAAAAAGATGCAAACATGAGAAAAATTACCCCACAATTGCGGAGGGTTCCAGCCAACGTCCGAACTGTGGTAGATTGTATCTGTTGAAGATGACCACAATAACCAGGGCCATCCACAGTGTGACCTGCTGCTCTCTCATCCAAAGGTGGAATCTAATTCTCCTCTTGCTTCTGGGCAGTAATGACTTTTATGCTAAACTGAAAGAATGCAGAAGATGAAGTTTTCTGGGACTTCCAAATTTAGATCATAAGAAGGCTTGCAGCTTCTACCTGGGACTTTTATAACACACTCTCTTGGGATTTGCCCTCTTAACCACAGCTGCCCTCCTGTTAGTGTCACAAGATCCAGAGGGAGGCAACATGCGGCCACTCTGGCACAGTCAGAGCTCACAACCAACAATTAACATCAGTTGCCAGCCACATGAGGGCACAGAGTCATCTTGGGCATTAAGCCCTCTGAAGTCATTGCCAACTTTGACCACAGCTAACATCTGACTGCAGCTGCATGGGACAGTCCAAACTGTGCATTTCAGCCCAGTTGAACCACAGAAGTATGAGTGGTAATAAGAAAATGTTCACAGCCCATGAGTGTGAAGTGATTGGTTACACAGCAAATGTAACTCTTAACACCCACCCACACCTGTTGAGAACCGCTGTTCTTTTCTTTTTAATTTAAGGTTAATATGAGGGTACAAATATTTAGGCTGTTTTCATTAAGGTTTCATTAAGGTAAAGTTTAAGGTTGTTTAGGTTGTTTTCATTTAGGTTTCATTAAGGTAAAGTTTAAGTTGTAGTTGAGCCCTTCACCCAGGGGGGTGTGCTGAACACCCTCACATTGTGCACATTAGGTGAGAACATGCCAATCACCCTCCCTTCTCCCCTCTCTCTTCTTTCTTCTCCCCTCCCCCTTGCTAGACTATACATATGCTTTTCTTTCCTATTTAATAAATGGTGCTGGGAGAACGGGTTAGCCACATGTAAAAGACTGAAATTGGACTTGTGCGTCTCACCACTAAAAAAAATTGACTCTCACTGGATAAAAGATTTAAATTTAAGACACAAAACAATACAAATTTTAGAAGAAAGTGTGGCGGAAACTCTTGACAAAATCAGCCTAGGAAAAGATTTTATAAAGTAGACTCCCTTTGCAATTACAGCAACACCAAAAATAAATAAATGGGACATAATCAAGCTAAAAAGCTTCTGCATAGCTAAGAGTACTATGACGAAAACAAACAGACAGCCTTCAGAAGGGGAGAAGATAGGCTATGAATCTGCCAAAGGGCTGATAACTGGAAGCTACAGAGAACTCAAACCAATCAACAATAAAAGAGCAAACAACCCTATTAATAAGAGGGCAAAAGACGTGAACAGAAACTTCCCAAAAGACGTGAACAGAAGATGGCAGATGGATGGCCAACAAACATGAAAAAATGTTCATCATCTCTAATCATCCTAGAAATGCAAATAAAAACCAGTCTATCACCAAACTCCAGAACCACTGCTCTTAATGATTTATTAAGAAAATTTAAAAGGGAAAGTTAGGCTCGGCGCCTGTGGCTCAAGCAGCTGAGGCATCACCCACATACACCTGAGCTGGCAGGTTAGAATCCAGCCTGGGCCAGCCAAACAACAATGATGGCTGCAACCAAAATATAGCTGGGCATTGTGGTGGGCCTGTAGTCCCAGCTACTTGGGAGGCAGAGGCAATCGCTTGAGCCCAGGAGTTGGAGGTTGCTGTGAGCTGTGAAGCCACAGCACTCTACCCAGGGTGACAACTTGAGGCTCTGTCTCAAAAAAAAAAAAAAAAAAAGGTAAAGCTAATAAATTTCAGTCAAAATTTAAAGTCCAACAATGCTAGCAATATATTTGTGCATCTTATCAAGACTAGTACAAATTTGTATAACATTTAGATAGGTTCTGATTTAAGGAGTTAGTTTGTTATTTTGTTTATAATTCAATGAATATAACTGGCTATTCAGTAAGGATTGTCATACTATTACAAGTAATTCTTTTATAACATTTGGGTATTATTCTATATTTGAGTTGGCTAATTCTCACATTAAATATTGTAGAATGCATCAATATATGTCTTTCCCAATGTTTACCCCTCTCTTCTTTCTGCTCCCCTCTGTCCCCTTCCCACCCTATTCATACACACACACACACACACACACACACACACACGTATATATATCACATAATGTTACTACTTACTTATGTTATACATGGTCAATATCTCAAATCCCCTCGTCCCCAATGAACTGCTTAACTTTGATTACTTTGATTTTACTACCAGACAACACTGAAAGGAAAAATCTTTTTATTTTATTATTTTTTTAGATGGAGTTGGTAGAGTGCCATGGTGTCATATTTCACAGCAACCTCAAACTCTTGGGCTGCTGGGCTGCTGGGCTAAGCAATTCTCTTGTTTCAGCCTCCCAAGTAACTGGGAGTACAGGTACCCACTACAATGCGAGGTCTCATTCTGGCTGAGGCTGGTGTCGAACTTGTGAACTCAGGCAATCCAACTGCCTCTGCCTCCCAGAGTGCTAGGATTACAGGCGTGAGCCACCATGCACAGGGAGGAAAAATCTTTTGGAAATAATGTGTCATGTGATTTGACCCAGCAATTTCACTTTTAGGTATTTTTCCTTACAATTTAATAATCAAAGATTTAGTTACCAGGATGTTTAACACTACATATTATATGGGAAAATTGGAAATGACTTAAATGTACATCAAGATGTAATAATGGTATTTCCATGCTACAAAATACTATGAACAGTTAAAATTAAATAAATATATTCATGTTCATATGGCAAGATGTTCAGGATATATTGCCAAATGAAGAAAAAGCAAACTATGAAACATTAGACATAATGAAATATTATAATAAACAATAAAACATATTGTGTATATGTGTGTGTATAGAGAAAATTCTAGAATTATATACCATTTCTAATAGATATATATATACTATATATATATAAAATTTTATATAAGTATATATATAAAATTTTATACATATAAAATTCTAGAGAAAACTCTAGAATTATATGCAATATATAAGAGATAGTTTTCTCTACACACATAATACAATATGTTTTATTGTTTATTATAAGATACATATATACAGTATATTTTATTGTTTATTACAATATTTCATTATGCCTAATGTTTCATAGTTTACTTTTTCTGTTGACACCTTTGGTTGGTGGGACCATAGGGTGACTTTTATATGCTATTTTCAAAATTTTTGTATTGTGTTGATTACTCTGCAATACTAACAATTTTAACAGTAGTTTTATTTTAGTTGAATTGTCTAAGAGAGTGGATCATAACCACTCTCACCACCCCCCATATACACACAGGTGCTCACACACAGTGGTTAATTATGTGGTGATGGGGGTTTTAAGTAATCCGATTTGTTGTAATCATTTTACAAAGTATACAAATTGTGTTATACCCCTTGAGTATACACAATTTTTATCGATTTATTTATGTATTGAATTTAATGTAATTTAATTTTTTGAGACACAGTCTCACCATCTTGCCCCAGTAGAGTGCTGTCACTTCACAGCTCACAGCAACCTCAAACTTTTGGGTTTAAGCAATTCTCTTGCCTCAGGCTCCCAAATAGATGGGACTACAGGTGCCTGCCACAACGCCTGACTATTTTCTTTTTGTTGTTGTTGTTGTAGTTGTCATCGTTGTTTAACAGGCCGGGGCCAGGTTCAAACCACCAGCCCCAGTGTATGTGGCTGGCACCCTAACCACTGAGCTACAAGCACCAAATCAATTTTTATCAATTATATATATATATATTTTTTTTTTTTGTAGAGACAGAGTCTCACTTTATCACCCTGGGTAGAGTGCCACGGTGTCACACAGCTCACAGCAGCCTCCAATTCCTGGGCTTAGGTGATTCGTTTGCCTCAGACTCCCTAGTAGCTGCGACCCACAACAATGCCTGCCCTGCCATTTTTTGTTGTAGTTTGGCTGGGGCCGGGTTTGAACCCACCACCCTTGTTATATGGGGCCAGCGCCCTACCCACTGAGCTACAGATGCCGCCCTCAATTTAATATTTTTAAAAGCATTATGTTGAAAGGAAAAATTCATAAAATAGACTAAACTAGGACCCCTTATTTATTATTTCTAAGAGTTTTTTTCTGTGTGTATGAAGAAATAAAGGGGTAATCTTTCAGTGAATCCATGTCTTCATCTATAAAACATAGTCTTTCAAGGAATTCTGACCTACTTACTATACCTGAATAACTTCTCCTGGGCACCATGCCTCTTATCATTTATAGCTTAGGACTTGTGTAACTATATATAACATTTTTCAAGGATCCCTGAATAAGTTTTACATGTATGTATTCCACATCCTCAACTCTATTGTAAACTCCTAGGTTGTTGCCTCTTCTTTGTATTTTACCACCTTCTATGATCCATAAGGGTCAAGTGCTTTGCTGGCTGATGGACTAATGCAGGGGTTGTCAAACTGTGGCTCCTGGATCACATTTGATCAACCACTTGTTTTGGTAAAGCTATCAAGCTCAGAACGTTTTTTTGCATTTTCAAATGGCTGAAATAATCAAAATAAGAATAACATCTTATAACACATGAAAATTATGTGAAATTTGTATTTCAGTGCACATGTACAAAGTTTTATTGGAATGCAGATACAATCCTAATTATCTGTGGCTGTTTTCACGCTACAACATCAGAGTTGTAACAAAGACTGTAGGGCCCAAAAGGCCTAAAATATTTACTACTCAGTTTTTTACAAAAACGAAAACAAAACCCCAAAAGTCTGCCAGCTCCTCACTTAACATAGTAAATGTAAGTAGTGTCAGAAGGGTTCTATTAAAAACATCTGCTGTTGCTGAGTGCCTTTAGTAGTACATGGATCATTACAAAAGTTTTGAAATACTCAAAAATTTAGAAACATAAAATCCCCATGGACAGAAACAAATGAAGCCCTCCCAGCAACACTGATAAGTCAAACAAGGTGAAATTTTTCGACTGTGTTTCTTGGAAATAATGGACCAAAACTTTCATAGTGATCCACATACATGGTAGATTGCATTATTGTTCTCAAGTCCTTTCTGCATCTGCATAACAGTATTGTACATCCATACTATTGTACATACATTGCAGTATCGTGAAGTAGGACAGACAGAGTATATATCCCTCCCCCAGTGTTTTTAGGCGGGGTCATGATATGCTTTGGCTAACAGAACATTAGCAGATATGATGTGAGTGAAGCCATAACTGTGCCTTCAGAGATTAGCCTCAGTTCCTGAACTTCTGTGGGCTGCCATGAGGTACCAGCCATCTGTTCCAGGAGCCCATTGGTCCCAGAGTGAGAGACATGCAGAGCAGAACTGAACTTGAAGCAGAGTCAATCCCGCAGGTGCACAGATCTGTGAGTGAGAATAAATATTTGCTATTGAGAGTCACTAAGATGTGGGGATTGTTTGTTAGGCAAAAACCTTACTAATACTCTGGGATTTGTCACTCATTAATTAGGGTCATGCTTGTGTAGCTCTCCTATGCTAAAAATATAGAAACTGGAAATCTCATTAAGTTTAGAAAGATGTGATATGGATTTACCCAGATAACCTGCAAATGTAATAGTTTATACTGCTGTAAGAGGACAGATATATGTTTTAGAAAAGTCCATTATCTTTTCTGCAGAGCTATTTTAATGCCTTGAAACCACATTTTCAGTGGACTTATTATGAAAGCCACTTGTTTGCTATAGGTGAACATTAGGAAGTTAGGATTATGGCAATAGAGTTAGATTGATATAACAATGGAATGATTGTACAAAAGGTTGTGTGATCAGGGTCAGGTATGCAAGAGAATGAGCGAGAACACGAGCCTCCATAAAGAACACACTATACTGGGGGCTTCATGAGACAAGTTGGCATGAACATCAAAAAACTTCAGGAAAAGTTTGCAAGGGTCTAGCTGGAGTCAGAAAGGATCCCAGGGGAAAGGTTCTCAAGGGCCTGGCTGGGGGCCTGAAAGGGCTTGGGAAGCCATTTTAGGACAACACGTGCAGCTGAATCTGCTGACTCATTGAACAAGAAAGATTAGTTTTATGAGTGTGAGATAAGAGGATTCAGCTTTGTTCCTTGCTGCTCCTGAAGATGCGTACGGTGTTAACAAATCTGCTGCACGGGAAACAAAAGACTGGCATCTAGCTCCACAGTCCATGCTCCCATTTCTTTTGTTTTCTGTAATCCTGTTTGTAATTGTAATTATCTTAAGAAGTAAAAGTAATAGCTAAAGGGTTATTGGGTGGGTAATCCAGAATTAGGGCAGGAGAAACCACAGAGATGATGTATGTTGTTGTTGCTATAAACACCCATTAAGTAATCAAGAGATACAATAAAAACTGAGAGCATCCAGAGTTCGAGGTTTTCGCTGTCTCCGGCATGAAGGGTGTTGACCTCCCAGGCCCACTCCATAAATTCTATTCTGTTGTCGTCCTTTATTTTCGTCATTCCCTGGTCACCGCCAGGCATTGGGGACACTCATGGGTCGTGTGGGGGCTGGCTCCCTACAGTTGTGCATTTCTGTATATGATTTCCAATGCTTGAAATGCAGTTGTTTTTTACCTGTAAAATGGGAATCTTTCATTGAAGTAAGTATTCAAACAAATTTAAATTTTGTGAAAATTTAATCTTGTGAAAATTTAAATCTAATGAACCTATACAAATTTGGTGTTATTTTCTATAAGTATTTAGAATCTGATTATATTAGTGAAAGTGTGTAATTTTTTTAAAGCAAGGTTTCTTAACATTTTGGGATAGATAATTACCTGCTATAGGGATCTGTCCTGTGCATTTTTTTTTTTTTTTTTTTTTGAGATAGAGTCTTACTCTGTTACCCTGAGTAGAGTGCTGTGGCATTGTAGCTCAAAGCAACTTCAAACTCTGGATCAAGCGATCCTCTTGCTTCAAGCTCCCAAGTTGCTGGAACTACAGGTGCCTGCCACAACACCCAGCTAGTTTTTCTCTTTACAGTAGGGACCTGCTCTCACTTTTGCTCAGGCTTTTCTCCAACTCCTGAGCTCAAGCAATCACCTGCCACAGTGCTAGGAGTACAGACATGAGCCACCATGCCAGGCCTGTCCTGTGTATTCTACGATGTTTAGCATCCTAGGGCTGTACACACTGGATGCCAGGAGCGCATCCCCAGACTCCATTCACCTAACTCCTTGTAATCATGATAATCACACACGTCTCCAGACTTTCCCAAATGTCGTCTGGGAGGCAAGAGCATTCTTACTTTAGAACCATTGCCTTATGGGGAATTCTAATGTAGTAATTTCTATTATGATAATCTAGTGAGTTTTTTTGGAAGTCTTAATATATTATAATAATCTAGTAAGCTTTTTTAAAAGTCTTAACTAACTTCAAAATTACTGAAAAATTGCAGTAACTCTATATGGAACTCTCATGTACCATTTATTAATGTTTGCCAGATGTGCTTTTTATTTTTTCTCTACATATGTGCATAAATACCTTTTTCTGAATTATTTGGGAATAAGTTGAACACAGGATGTTCCCTTTCCCCTTAATATTTAGTGCTTATTTTTTGAGAACAAGGATATTCTCATACATAATCTTAGCAGAATCAGAAAAGCCCAAGAATTTTTTTTTTTTTTTTTTTTTTTTGAGACCGAGTCTCAAGCTGCTGCCTGCTGCCCTAGGTAGAACGTCATAGCAACATTATAGCTCATAGCAACCTCCAACTCTTGGGCTCAAGTGATCCTCTTGCCTCAGTCTTTTGTATTTTTAGTAAAGATGAGGTCTTGCTCTGGCTCAGGCTGGTCTCAAACCTGTGTGCTCGAGTAATCCACTGACCTTGGCCTCCCAGAGTGCTAAGATTACAGGTGTGAGCCACTGCATCTGGCCAGTCCAAGAAATTTTAAATTAATACAAAATTATTTACAAACCATATTCAAGTTTTGCCAATTATCCCCCAAATATCCTTTGCCTATTTTTTCATTTTCCTGAATATAATAAAGGACACACATTGTATTTTATTGTCATATCTCTTCATTACTCTTTAATTTAGAACAGTTTCTCAGACTTCCATTGTTTCTTTTTTTTTTTTTTAATTATTATTTTTTTTTTGAGACAGAGCCTCAAGCTATCACCCTGGGTAGAGTGCAGTGTTATCACAGCTCACAGCAACCTCCAACTCCTGGGCTCAAGCAATTCTCCTGCCTCCTCCTCACAAGTAGCTGGGACTACAGGTGCCTGACACAACTCCTGGATATTTTTTGGTTGCAGGCGTCATTGTTGTTTGGCAGCCTGGGCTGGATTTGAACCCGCCAGCTTAGGTGTATGTGGCTGGCGCCTTAGCGCCTTTGAGCCACAGGCACTGAGCCTCATTGTTTTTTATAATCTCAATATTTTTCAAGTGCACAGGTTATGGCTTGGTGCCTGTAGCTCAGTGATTAGGGCACTGGCTACATACACTGGGGCTGAAGAGTTTGAACTCGGCCTGGGCCTGCTAAACAACGACAACTGCAACCAAAAAATAACCGAGCGTTGTGGTGGGCGCCTGTAGTCCCAGCTACTTGGGAGGCTGAGGCAAGAGAATCGCTTAAGCCCAGGAGTTGGAGGTTGCTGTGAGCTATGATGCCACAGCACTCTGCTGAGGGCAATGTGTGAGACTATGTTTCAAGAAAAAAAAAAGTGCAGGCTAATTATTTTGTAGGCTCGTTCTTCTCCCTTTCGATTTGTCTGATATTTCCTCGTGATTAGATTCAGGTTATGCAATTTTGCCACGCATATCTGTGAGTAATACTCCAAACTTCTCTGTGCATCTCCTCAGGAGCCACTTGATGAAAGTTAATCCCATTACGGGTGATGTTAGCAGTGAACATTTGATTTGGGGTCTATATTAGTTTCCTAGGGCTGCCAGAACAAGTTACCACAAACTGGGTGGTTTAAAGAAATAGAAATTATTCTCTCACAGTTGGAGGCTGGAAAGAAAATGTTGCAAGGCCATGCTCCCTCTGGAGGATCCAGGGGAGAATCCCCTTCCAGTGGCTCTCAGCATTTCCTGTGGGTGCGTCTCTCCCTCACAGCCTTCATCTTCACATGGCTGTCCCCTCCTCTTTCTTGTCCATGTCTTCTTTCCTTCCATTTCCTCTAAGGAGACTTGTTGTTGGATTCAGGGTCCACCCAAATCATCCAGACTAATCTGATTTCAAGATCTTAAGTTTATTTACATTTGCAAAAATCTGTTTTCCAACGAAGGTCACAGGCACAGGTCCTGGGGGTTAAGGTGTCTATGTGTCTTTGGGGGCCTCCATTCCACCCAGTACAGAAGGTAGCTGCCAGGCTTTTTCACTTGATGTTACTGTTTTCCCATTGGCATTAAAAATGATTTGTGGGTCGGCTTGGTACTCATGGCTCAGTGGTCAGGGTGCCGGCCACAAGCCCCGTAGGGCTGGTGGGTTCGAACTTGGCTAGAGCCTGCTAAGCAACAATGACAACAAGAAGAATAGCCTGGTGCTGTGACAAGTGCCTGTAGTTTTAGCAACTTGAGAGGCTGTGGCAAGAGAATTGCTTAAGACCAAGAGTTTGAGGTTGCTGTGAGCTATGACCCCACAGCATTCCAACGATGGCCACATAGTGAGACTCTGTCTCAAAAAAAAAATAATAATAATAATTTGTGGGAAGATACTCTGAGACTATGTAAAATTCTTTTTTTTTTTTAAATCAAATTCTCACCCATTAGTTTTAGTGCTTTTAGTATTTTAGTATTTTTAAATTTCATTATTTCTTCTCCATTCATTAGTTGGCATTCTCTTGTACTTTCTTCACTTTTTTCCTCCCTCCACCTCTTCTTCCCTTCTTTCCATCCTTCCCTCTTTCTTCCTTTCTTTCTAATGATACTGATTTATTTATTCTTATTTTATTCAAAGGGCCATAATCTATTATTTTTATTTTATTTTCATTCTCAAATTTTACCCACAAGAGTTCTTTCAACCAGGCTTCCGTGTATGCTTTGACATGATCCTCATCATTTTTTGAGCAATTTGTAATTTTAAAGCACAATAGAATATGCTAGGCTCATCTTATGTTTTTCCTATGTCCATTCTACAATCAGCCATTTCACCAAGGATCCCTGGTTCCTTTTACTGAAGTATGATATTTAGAAACCAATGTCTTGATGTCTCAGAAGTTTTTATACCAAAATTCTTGAGTATCACTTGGAGAGATTATAATTCATAAATTCTAGGATAAGGCCCAGAAGTGAGAGAGCATGTGTATGTGTGTGAACTTCCAAGTAATTCAATTGTATAACAGTGCATAGAAACTCCTGCTTTAATGAATTATTTAAACCATACTTTAGTTTACACTAAATTTTCAGCAGTGTTTTTTATCTAAAGGGACAAACTGCCTCATATCTTAATTACCAAATGCCAGAAAACCAAGCAAGATAAAACCTACAGTATCTGAAAGAACTTGAGAGGTAACCAATGTCAGTGATAGATGTTTAAGATAGAAAATGTTTTCTATGATGTAAAATAACTGTTGACTACAAAATCAAGTTAGATTCTAGTCTAGATATGTGCATAATTATAATTTCAGTTAAAAGAGAAAGTAGAATTTTCACTTGCAAATTGTATTTTTCTAACTATAATCCCTCTCTCTGTCACTCTCTGTCTCATCTTAAGGAATACATCACTTTGGGAGAATGGGGTACAGGGAACACAAAGGTTTTTGCAATGTAATAGAAAAATAATCAATTTCAATATCTATGCTGACTGTCTTCAATAATAGATAACTCAGAAATGGAACAAAATTACTTCAGTGAAGCCAACTGTACTGTTGAATAGCTAGATCACATGCTGGTATTGTGTACGAAAAAGCATTTTTCCTATATGAAATTTGGGGTTAATCTTTTTTTATCTCTTAAAAAAAAGAAAAGCATTCAGAGGTTCATATTTTAAGGTAAAAATTCATCTTTCTATAAACTATCAGAGTATGTTTTGAAACTTTGACTCTTTAACTGTGTCTTAGTAAAAGGGAATATACTATACTTCCTCTTTCAGAAGGTAAATTAGAAGAAAATCTCCCAGAGAAGTGAGAATTGTTAAGTCTCAACATTAACAAACTATAATTGTCATTTTGGAGTATATACCAGGAATTTTACATATGTTTATTTGACCAATAAAAAAACTAAAGTTCATACTTCAGATGATGGGCGCAAGATGGTGGCTGAGTAACAGCTTCCCTGCAACTGGGTATGGTGAGTCTGGGGAGATAAGACTCTAGGCATCTCTGGCAGGTAGGATCTGCCTATAATCATCCCTTTGAGGATACAGAGAGTCAGCAAGGGACTTCTGGAACCCAAGAGGAGGACAAAAACAGTGAAAAACTGGCAAGTAGTTACGTGTGTTTGATCGATCTTATCCCACTGGCAGACATAAGTACAAGCAACAGTGAGACAGCAAACCGGAAAGGCGTTACCTGTGAACTGTTTCAGTGTTTTTGGACATGGCACTCAGTTGAACTGCCTTGGGGAGAGCTTGAGCAGGAGTGTGGAGAACTTAGTCTAGGGCCCCAGATTGAGCCGCTGAGTCAGAAGGAGCTAATAGTGTTCACCTGGGGCCACAGGGAGCCATTGTGAGAGAACTGCCCTGGCAAGCTCTGGCCTCAGGGTGGCAGAGCAAGGATGGGGCAGGAACTAGTAACCTAGTGACTGAGCAGCCTAAAGGTAAGGACTGAGCTGCCTTACAGCCTTAACCCTCAGGGGCAGAGTGAGACCAGTTTTGGCGTACTGAAGCCTCGGGCTATTGCCCTGGGTAGAGTGCCGTGGTTTCACAGCTTATAGCAACCTCAAACTTCTGGGCTTGGTGCCGCCTGGACCTCCATAAGAGCTGCACCATGACCCCTGACCCATGACCTGTGCCACCTGACTTCTGCATGCCCTGACCAGGAACTGAGGGAGCCATGTAAAGTTGAACTCGATAACAACAGGAACCTGCACACCCATACAAAAACATGGAAGCTAAACCACCTTATACTGAAGGATACACGGGTTATTGATGAGATTAAGAAGGAAATCATCAAATTTTTGGAACAAAACAACAATCAAGACACGAATTATCAGAACCTCTGGGATACTGCAAAGGCAGCCTTAAGAGAGAAATTTATAGCACTGCAAACCTTCCTCAAAAAAGCGGAAAGAGAGGAAGATTATAACTTAATGGGACATCTCAAGCAACTAGAGAAGGACGAACACTCCAACCCAAACCCAGCAGAAGAAAAGAAATAACCAAAATCAGAGCAGAATTAAATGAAATTGAAAACAAAAGAATTATACAACAGATCAATAAATGCAAAAGTTGATTTTTCGAAAAGACCAATAAAATAGATAAACCTTTGCCCAACCTAACCAGGAAAAAAAAGAGTCAAATCTCTAATTTCATCAATCAGAAATGGTAACAATGAAATAACAACAGACCCTCAGAAATTCAAAAAATCCTTAACGAATACTACAATAAAATCTACTCCCAGAAATATGAAAATCTGAAAGAAATCGACCAATACCTGGAAGTATGCCACCTACCAAGACTTAGCCAGAATGAAGTAGAAATGTTGAACAGGCCTATATCAAGTTCTGAAATAGCATCAACTATACAAAATCTCCCTAAAAAGAAAAGCTGAGGACCAGATGGTTTTACGTCAAATTTCTACCAAACCTTTAATGAAGAACTAGTACCTATATTACTAAACCTCTTCCAAAATATAGAAAAA
The DNA here is from genome assembly GCA_963574355.1 of Loris lydekkerianus. Taxonomy (NCBI): domain Eukaryota; kingdom Metazoa; phylum Chordata; class Mammalia; order Primates; family Lorisidae; genus Loris; species Loris lydekkerianus. Next base: position 82,178 of record CAUYPK010077113.1, read on the forward strand.
GAAAGAATATTACCCAACACATTCTACGAAGCAAACATCACCTTGATCCCCAAACCAGGGAAAGACCCAACAAGAAAAAAATTATAGACCAATATCACTAATGAATATTGATGCAAAAATACTCAATAATGTCCTAACAAACAGAATTCAACAACACGTCAAAAAATTATACACCATGATCAAGTGGGATTTATTCCAGAGTCTCAAGGCTGGTTCAATATACGTAAATCCATAAATGTAATTCAACACATAAACAAACTAAAAAATAAGAACCATCTGATTCTTTCAATTGATGCAGAAAAAGCTTTTGATAATATCCAGCATCCCTTCATGATCAGAACACTTAAGAAAATTGGTTATAGAAGGGACATTTCTTAAACTAATAGAGGCCATCTACAGCAAACCCACAGCCAATATCGTATTGAATGGAGTTAAATTGAAATCATTTCCACTTAGATCAGGAACCAGGCAAGGTTACCCATTGTCTCCATCGCTCTTTAACATTATAATGGAAGTTTTAGCCATTGCAATTAGGGAAGAAAAGGTGGTCAAGGGAATCCACATAGGGTCAGAAGAGATCAATCTTTCACTCTTCGCAGGTGATCGTATATCTGGAAAACACTAGGGATTCTACTACAAAACTTTTAGAAGTGATCGAGGAATACAGCAATGTCTCAGGCTACAAAATCAACACCCATAAATCTGTAGCCTTTATATATACCAACAATAACCAAGCCGAAAAAACTGTCAAGGACTCTATTCCTTTCACAGTAGTGCCAAAGAAGATGAAATATTTGGGAGTATACCTAACAAAGGATGTGAAAGATCTCTACAAAGAGAACTATGAAACTTTAAGAAAAGAAATATCTTGAATCCTATGTACTCAATTTTTATATGAGGACAATTAATGACAATTATGGTTATGGGGGGGCAAGGAATAGCAGAAAGAGGGAAGGAGAGAGGGGGTGGGGCTTTGGGGCAAGACATGATTGCAAGAGGGACTTTACCTAACAAATGCAATCGGTGTAACCTGGCTTATTGTACCTCAATAAATCCCCAACAATTTAAAAAAAAAAAAAAAAAACTCCCAAAAGAAAAAAAAAGAAAAGTAGCTGAAGATGTTAAATGGAGAAACATACCATGCTCATGGCTGGGAAGAATCAACATTGTTAAAGTGTCTATACTACCCAAAGCAATATATAATTTTAATGCAATTCCTATTAAGTTCCATTGTCATATTTTAAAGATCTTGAAAAAATAATACCTCGTTTTATGTGGAAAAAGAAAAAACCTCGAATAGCCAAAACATTCCTCAGCAATAAAAACACAGCAGGAGGAATCATGCTACCAGACCTGAGACTGTACTATAAATCTATAGTGATCAAAACAGCATGGTATTGGCACAAAACAGAGAAGTAGATGTTTGGAACAGAATAGAGAACCAAGAGATGAATCCAGCTACTTACTGTTATTTATCTTTGACAAGCCAATTAAAAACTTTCAGTGGGGAAAAGATTCCCTATTTTACAAATGGTGCTGGGTGAACTGGCTGGCAACCTGTGGAAATTGACACTGGACCCACACCTTTCACCATTAACTAAGATAGACTCTCACTGGATAAAAGATTTTAACTTAAGACATGAAACTATAAAAATACTTGAAGGATGTGCAGGGAAAACTCTTGAAGGAATCGGCCTGGGTGAATATTTTATGAGGAGGACTCCCCAGGCAATTGAAGCAGTATCAAAAATACACTACTGGGACCTGATCAAACTAAAAAGCTTCTGCACAGCCACAAACATAATCATAGTAAGTAATGCAAGCAGACAGCCCTCAGAATGGAAGAAAATATTTGCAGGTTATACCTCCGATAAAGGTCTAATAACCAGAATCCACAGAGAACTCAAACGTATTAGCAAGAAAAGAACACGTGATCCCATTTCAGGGTGGGTAAGGGACTTGAAGAGAAACTTCTCTAAATAAGAGAGACGCACGATCTACAAACACATGAAAAAAAGCTCATCATCCTTAATCATCAGAGAAATGCAAATCAAAACTACTTTGAGATATAACCTAACCCCCCAGTAAGAGTAGCCCACATAACAAAATCCTAAAACCAGAGATGTTGGCGTGGATGTGGAGAAAAGGGCATACTTCTATACTGCTGGTGGGAATGCACACTAATATGTTTCTTCTGGAAGAATGTTTGGAGAATACTTAAGAGACCTAAAAATAGACCTGCCATTCGATCCTATAGTTCCTTTACTAGGTTTATACCCAGAAGACAGAAAATCACAGTATAACAAAGACATCTGTACCATAATGTTTATTGCAGCCCAATTCATAATTGCTAAGTCATGGAAGAAGCCCAAGTGCCCATCGACCCACGAATGGACTAGCAAATTGTGTTACATGTATA